>JAMBUN010000141.1:0-45354 GCA_030271035.1 Microascus cirrosus
GCCTGCCTAGAGAGAGAGAGAGATCGTCTGCCATAACGGAAGGGAGGGTGGGTGGGGGCGGGGAGTGGCCAGACCCCAGTTATTTCTTGTCCGTCATTCCGCCCTATCTCCGTCCGTTTCCATTCCGTCTCTCGTCCTTCTTTGAATTCACTGGGCTTTCGCTGTTTCTGGAATCGGAGACGGCGCACAGATACAGCCCGACCTCGAGCCTCTGTGTGGCCCCAAGCTATTTTCCTGTGGTCCCAGCTAATCTGTGCATGTTTAAATCGGCAACTGCCACTCCCCCTGCGCCAAGACCAGCAGGGAGTCTGGCCCACGACAGGAGTCCCTTTCCTCACCTTCTCCTGTCCGAAACAAACCCATCACCGCGTAAATCGTGAACCCCGACGGAACAATCGACCCTCCCCTCAGCCCTCGATTTTTACAGCCAACGCTCCCTATCGCCCCGATCGTCGCTTGTGGTCAACTTCGATTTAGGCTCACGAGACTAGCGTCGCCTCGACCCAACCTTACCCGCCGCCTCGGAGCCCACCAGAACCATGGGCGTCGGCGCCTTCGCTGAACCCCTCGTGGTTGTCACTCTACTCTTCGGAGGCGCCTGGTTTAACCGCACCACTGCCGCCGACCATGTCACGTCTAAGCTTGCGGATTACACCCCGCTCGAGAACGCGAGGAAGCGCTCCGACGACTACTCAACCCCGCGACGGTCAGACTCCGAGTCGTCCGAAGGCCCGCCGTCCGTTGACTGGGCTTCGAGTTCCGGGACGCTCTCGCCGCTAGAGCAGTCGCGATGGAGGAATCGGAGAGTCAGGGTCTTCGGATACGGGCGGATGGTGTCAACTCCTAACACCGCCGTGTTTAAGGACAGGCTACTGAGCCGCATCCTGCAGAAGCTCCCGTTCCTTGTGGAGGCCTGGTACTGGGCCCTGATCTACTGGGTAAGCCCGCCGAGTATTGGGCCGTCCGTCTGTCTCGTGATCCCCGCGAGACAGTACAGCGTGTTCGACCGACCCCCAGAACATGTGTCTAACACTATTTCTCAGGTGTACCAACTAGGTAGGGCATTCACGGCACTGACCCTTGTCGAAGAGACGGTCGACGTCGCCCGCAAGCACGCTCTGCAGCTTATCCACGTCGAGAAGGCCCTCGGCATCTTTGTTGAGCGGCCAGTCCAGGACTGGTTCCTCGCACGCCCGCTGCTGATGCAGTGGACCAACCGCATCTACTCCTTCATCCACATCCCCGGAACGATTCTCTTCCTGGTGCTGCTGTACTACTTCACCACCACTCGTAAGCGGCGCTCGCTCATCAGGTCCAACGGCGCCGACGCGAGCCTCTTCGGCAGCGCTGGGCCCGCGCTATACGAGGCGCGCAGGCGAACCATGGCCTTGTGCAATCTGCTCGCCTTCGTTGTCTTCACGCTCTGGCCGTGCATGCCGCCTCGCCTGCTGAGCGACCCGGAGTACAACGGCGAGGATGCGGAGGAGTCGAAGAGCTACGGCTTCGTGGACACGGTCCACAGCGCCGATGGCGAGAAGAGCGTATGGACGAGCAACAAGTTCTGCAACCAATATGGTGAGTGGCAACTATCGTCTCCTTCCAGTGGACAAGCCGAAGACTAACACTTCCTAGCCGCGATGCCGTCACTTCACTTCGGATACGCACTCCTCATCGGCCTCACCATCGCCACCTTTCCCATCGCCGGCCTCCGCCCGACCTCGTGGAAGCGCATCGCCATTGTCCTTCTCGGCATGTCGTATCCCGCTATCCTCCTTGCCGCTATAGTCGCCACGGCGAACCACTTCATCCTCGACGCTGTCGCGGGCGCCATTGTGTGTGCCATCGCGTGGAACGCCAACGGCGTGCTGCTGAACCTGCTCGTGCTGGAGGACTACTTCCTCTGGGCGGTGCGCATCCACAAGCCAGTCAACTGGACGGATCCGGAGACGGCGGTCGAGAAGGGGCTGGGAGGCGTTGGTTTCCATGACGTGTAAAAGGTAAAAGGTTCTGTGAGCGATTCTCGCAAGTTCGAAAGAGTGTATATGCCGGAGGTAATGACGGGGCGATCTGCATATTTGAAAGTGTATAGCGGTTTTAGGAGTGGACGGTAGTTCTTTGGTGCTTGGAGTTTAATATACCATTCCCGGCTCACCTGGCGTTCGCTAAGATATGAATCTGTGTTAGTTGTGTGAGGCAAGCGTAGTCGCGAGGGGAACTCTCCAGGGTCCGTCCCTGATCGAGCACCAGTTTCTGCCCCAAACTCAATATTGTCTTGTCAAGGTCATTTCATCGGATGTCTCCAGTGTCTCCGGGGGTTTCAGGCAGTCGGAAAAGGGTACGGGCGAGTGTAAGTCGAGACCACCACCATTAACCTTTCACAAGGCAAAGATCTGGCGTCGTGGTGCATTTTTTCCCCCACGGTTATGAGAGTTCCGGAAGGGGGAAATAGGTCCTATAAACCCCTCTCGCACTTTCGCACATTTCTTGGGTTTCGGTATCCGCGGAGCGGCTGGCTCGGCCGGCATTCGTCACCATTCCGCCGGGGAGTGGGTCCTCTGTGCATCACGCGAGGTCGGATCCGGAGACGCCAAAGGGTATTGGAGGGGAGAGGTCGGAAATAGGAATTCCTGCAGCAGATTCTGGGATTTTGTAGGTGGAGAGTGAATGCCTACGGAGTTTAACACGCTGAGAACCCAGGAGAAGACAGGGAAACGAGGTTAGGGAACTTGGTATTGAATGGATGGATGGGGCTTCTTGCTGCCCCGCAGAAAGGTATGTGAGAAACATATTCCCCGTGGGCTCTACTGATTTGTCGCGGCATCTCTTGTGACAAGATCGCGAGGTGATACAAGGGCAATCCCGAGAATCACTCACGCCGTTCAAGTTGAAGTCACTGGGGTATCAAAGAGGCATAGCAGGTTGAAACCTGCTAGCCGCGGCTATGAGTTGTAAATACGGGTGCGGGTCTATCCGGAAGTACCTAGGAGCCATCACCACGGCGCCAAGAGGAATCCTCCGGGGAAGGGAGCAGAAGGTCCCTTGCCTCGCGCGCTATCTTGATGAGAAGTTGGATGGTAGGAACGACTCTATGATACATATGCATCCGGACGAGGAGATTATCTTATCGAGTTTACAGCTTCTCTTATGCGTAACCAGCGAGAAGTCCAGCGATTGACATCATGGCCTTTCCGTTGTCGTCAGTGCGAGGGTGTGATCAAGTTCCCGCGCCGCCGTTCAAGTAGTTTAGTCGACCTATTCTCTCGTTTTGAGCCTGGTATGGTATTCCCAGGATAGGCCATACGATTGTGATAAGGGTTATATGAGAAAAGAATAGAAGTCGCGAAGACTTCGGGGCCTTCTGTGTTTTTTCCGGAAAGCGCGAACCACTTAATTACATGAATGAGGAGCGCGAAGTCAAACTTCTGATGCACGTGACAAGGTTCCGGGATTCCGATGACACCTGCGGACACACCGAGAACCACGATAGCCCAACCAAGGGACGAGTGGCAACCGATTCATACTTCCTCGGCGCGCCCCAATGATTTTGCGATTATAGCGACGACGGAGAGAACGTCGTGGCCTCCGAAGGAGGCATTACCCCGGCCCAAAATGAGGGAGTTCATGGCGTATGTCCAGAACGCCTTCTACGACGCGACAGGCTGGACGCACGACAACTCATATCCCTCGCTCAACTCAACCGCCGATGGTATCGTCCATCCCCTTACTAGACTGGCCATTCTTTCTGCAGCTCTATAGAGTAGCTAACGGTCCCAGACCTCCTTCGCTTCTCCACTCCTCAGGGCCTTCGCCTCAACTTCTCTTCCCTCGCGACCCCCCACTTCGCGACCTCCTACCACCTCGGCTCCGTAGGCATTGTCGACGGCTCGATATCGTACCTCTACTCCTCCGCCCCACTACACGCCCACCTCGCGCCGCAGTCGGAAACGCTTCCACTTCCGCTGCTCTGTAGAAGCTACAACCCCCTCCGGCGCATCCTTGCGCGAGACCCCGTCACTGCGCTGCGGCCGGAAGTCGAAGGCGGCCCGTCACTATTATACGGCCGGCTATACCTACCACAGAGCCTACTCGAGGCGCTAGTAGTCAAGCGGTTCTCACCTGGCTTGCAGTTCCAGGTGCGCGCCGTGTCATCCAAGGCCCTGCGAAATGGAGGTTCGGTGCTCGGACTGGCGCAGTACGACGTAGGGAAATACGCGGTCGAGGGCCTTGCGAGCTCAGATGGAGGCCTCCTCGGCCTACGAGGCGTGTACAACTTCGGAGGCGACGCGACCGGACCCATCACGTCCGAAGCCTCTGCTACCTTTAAGACCGCAGAGACATCCTTGCCGGCAACGGGCACAAACGGTGGTTCTGATAAGGAAAGGATCTACGGGCGCTTTACGGCCGGCGGCGAGATATACTATGGCACGCTCAACAAGTCTGGAGGGATAAGCCTGGCGCTGCGCTTCGCCACGCTCCCGTCACATCGCGGTACGCCGCTGACGGCTACCATGACGCTTAACCCGCTGATGGGAAGCCTGCGCGCGAGCTACGCCGTCATGGCGGGGAGACACTGCAGCCTCGCGACGATGCTAGACTTTAATGTGTACAGCTACGAGAGCAACTGGTCCGTGGGAATGGAGCTCTGGCGGAAGGAGTTCCTGCGGCGACTGGACGAGGACGAGCTAGGGGAGACGCTAACAGGGAGCGCGGTGGAGGATGCGTCAATTAGGAAGGCGCGGGGGAGGAGTATGCAGGCTAAGCTCGAGTGGCGGCTCGACGAGGAGCCGATCTCTAAGCCCGTGAAGAAGGTGGCTAATCAAACGAACAATGGGGAGGAGGAGGACTACCAAGGTGTCATCAAATTGAGGTTAGGGCAGAACTCGCGGATCGGAATACTCTGGGAGGGGAGGGTGAAGTCGCTATTGTATAGTATTGGGAGTGGGATCGATATGCAAAGGCCGGACCAGCCGTTCAGGACGCTGGGGATGGAGATTCAGTACTCATCATGAGAGGAGAGTGTTAGATCTAGCTGGAAGACCAAATCTTTGGATATCCAGGTTGTACGACTTATGACTGAGGAGTCTAATAGACTGAACCTTTAGGACGCATCTAACCCCTACAGATGGCTTTCCATATTGCCCCACGCACCTTACGGCTATCCACCTACGGAGGAGCTCCAAGTCGAGGGGGCTTACCCCCCCAACCCCAGGGAAGGGAAGACAGGTATCGACCCGCGCCATAAGGCCGAGCCCGGGATAGGAGCTCAGAAGGGCCAAGGCCGAGTGAGGGGCGGGCCTTATTGCATAGGTACATTCGCAGCTCTCCTGTGGACCAGTCACTAGTCGTGGATGAGAGGCGTGAGATAGCAAGACGCCCCTCACTTGGCTCAAGCCGAGACATCGCACCGCATATGCATACGGGAGCAACGAAACCCCAGGCCCCCTGCAGGAAAGGGATGTGTAGAACCATCCTGCATGTGAAATAACAGGGAACCGGCGGGTCCCGAGTCGAGTTGTTCGGGCCGTGGAAGGGTGGCACCTGAAGGAAGGATGCAAACCAAGGATCGAGCTTCGAGAAGCCCCTCTCTTCGTACAAAATATCACGATGTGGAGGCCCCTGTGATACCTAAGTGACAGTGGTATCGTTCTCGTGCCACGCAGTGGCTATACTGGGGCAAGTAGTCGCGGGATTAAGAGAGCCGAAAGCGGTTCCTAGGCCTTCCTTCCTCGCCAGGGTGAAATTCGATTATAGGGGTTGAACAAGAAGCGATCCACAGACACTCCTTCCAATTCATACTGGTACCAGTCGCGGCTGCTGTTATGCCCCGGGTAACTCTCCGTGCCTTCCTCAACCACAGGACTCTTCTTTCAAAACTCACAAACTCCTTCTGCCATTTGGAGTGGGTTTGCTGCGAACAAAGTTCCATCCGAATTCCACTAGGTTCACTGGCTTCAGACGATAAGGCGACTTCAGCCGCGCTGAGAATCGCCACAACCGCACAGCATCATGGAGACTAACATAGCCCGGCACCTCGAACTCTCGGGGGCTTCGGACGATGATCATTCCTCTCCGCACTTTCATCCGCCGCCATGCAAACTCAAGTCGCAAGGTGATGGCAAAACAGGCCTGCGTGTCGCCTCCATCTTCATCGTTTTCGCCGCCGCCCTCCTGGGCGCTCTCTTACCTGTCCTCCTCCGACGATCAGCTAGCGCGTATATCCCGGGTCAGTTGTTTTTTGCTTTCAAGTTTATCGGCACGGGCGTCATTGTCGGGACGGCCTGGATGCATCTTCTCTCGCCCGCCACCAAAATCCTCGGCCATCCTTGCTTAGAGCCCCGGTTTGGCAGGTTTGACTGGGGGTCTGCTATCGCGGGGATGACTCTGATGGCCATGTTCCTCGTTCACCTTCTCGTCACTAAACTGGGACCCGGAATCCCTGGGGAGCCTATGGTCCAGGCGGCTGCTCCAGAAAGGCAGAGGACCGCATCCATAATGACCGACTGTTCGGAACCCAAGAAACCAGCCAGCGAGACCAGTAGAGCACCGTCGGCAGCTCCTATTGCGGAAACTGTCATTGAGAGTCAGTCTAACGGCCAGGATGGCAATGGACGCGATCACTGCGACGTGGAGATGGCCCACAAGCACGAAGTGGAAGAGTGCCACATGTCGCTCGCCTTCGTGACACAGCTCACAGCCATCTTCATCCTCGAATTCGGCGTCATATTCCACAGCGTCTTTGTTGGCCTCGTACTAGCCACCACTGACGAGCTTGTCATTCTCCTCGTTGTCCTCGTACTCCACCAGCTATTCGAAGGCCTCGGTCTCGGTGCCCGACTTGCCCTCGTCCCGTGGCCCAAATCGCGAAGATGGCTACCGTACGCACTCTGTCTTGCTTTTGCGATCTCAACCCCTCTAGGGACGGCAGCTGGTCTGGGAGCCCGCCCGGAAGACGCAGAGGCGCAGATGCTCACTAATGGGATATTCGACGCGGTTAGTGCAGGGATACTCTTATATACCGGTGTCTTTGAACTCATGGGACGTGAGTTCTTCTTTAACTACCATATGCGCCACGCTTCACCCAAGCAGCAGCTGTATGCATATGGCTACATATCCGCTGGCTTCACGATAATGACCGTCCTCGCGAAATGGGCGTAGGGGGCAGCCCACCGAAGAACGTCAAGATGCCGGCCAGGGGTACAACACGGAAAGCGGCGGCGCTAGTGGCAAGCAAGAAAGGGGTTGAAGGATGGGACGATATTATCATGAATGGTGGTGTATGGTTGGCTGGTTGGTTTACTTCTAGTATCACACGAAAAAAATATGTATGAGCGTCATGGATAGATAGTCAAACTTGTTCATCTCATCGCGATGACCGTCAGGGTTTAATCGTCTGGAGTATGGCCGACCCACTGGACAGATGGACCCTGGTGGTCCACCTCAAAGGCCTTTGTATAGGTGCGAATTCCAGAATGATGGAGAAATTAACACTGTCTGATGACTAACAATTCTTCTTCTCGTGGGCTCCCAAGCCCTAGCACCAAAGCACGGATGGCCCCGCCAAGATTCAACCACCACTTTAATTTTTCGACCTTTTCGCAGGAAACCCACCTCAACTTCGCGAACACCGTCCCTCATACAACCTCCCAGCCTCAACCCATATCCCCCCGTTTCCACGTCCAATACCGCAAAAATGCCCGGTGGTGTCTCCGTTCGCGACGTCGATGTAGGTTGAACCTCAATTCACTCCCCAGTTATGGCCTGAGCAACACGCACCCGTCGACCTTGGGAATCGACATCCCTCCCTGAAGCATATTAGGGACCGCCAGTATCTTTGGCGCGGGAGAGGAAAGCGAAGGAAAGGATTCATATTTTTCAGAACCACGGAGCAGGCGTGAGGGAGTCGAAAGACTTCCGGTGACGGAATAATTGCTAATTCGTGGGGTTTCCTTTCTCTCTTCTTCAGGCGCAGAAGTTCATCAATGCCTACGCGGCTTTCTTGAAGCGCCAGGGCAAGCTCCCCATCCCTGGTTCGTGATCTCCCCCTCCCACCCTCTCTCCTGAGCCCCCGTCCGTTTCGACCTGCTAACTCCCCTGCCAGGATGGGTTGAGCTGGTCAAGACCGGCCCCTCCAGGGAGCTCCCTCCCCAGGACATCGACTGGTTCTACGTCCGCGCCGCCTCCGTCGCCCGCCACATCTACCTCCGCAAGACCGTCGGCGTCGGCCGCCTTCGGAAGGTCCACGGCTCGGCCAAGAACAGGGGCTCGCGCCCCTCGAAGCACGTCGACGCCTCCGGCAGCGTCGACCGCAAGATCGTTCAGGCCCTCGAGAAGATCGGTGTTGTCGAGCTCGATGAGGATAAGGGTGGCAGGAGGATAACCGAGGCTGGTCAGCGTGATCTTGACCGTACGTCGTTCCTCTCCCTTTCCTTGGTTTTACGATGTGGGAGTGCTATGTTTTACTAACAGCTTCTACAGGTATCGCGCAGACCACCGCCGATGAGGATGAGGAGGACTCTGACGACGAGTAAGCGGGGTACATGTCTTGTCACTATAGGTTCACGAGGATGGCGTAAACGGGTTTCTCAAAAAATCGGTTGGCAGGTTAGCGTTAATGCCTTCATCTCATGCCTTGACGTACCTCGACTTGACATAGTAACAACGTAACCGTTGATGTGATTCTTGCCATCGCTCTACCAGTTTCCTCCGCGGAGGTGTTTTTGCAAGGCAGGGCCTTGGTATGTTGGTCCCTGCCTTCGTTCTAGGTGTGAGATGCTCTTTCCTCGTCGAGCTGTGCCCCAGGGTTCACCAATATTCCAACAATCTGTCTTTGAGGAGTTTTCATCCCGTATGCTCGTTCCTCACTCTTCTCAATTTCTTCTTCATCTCAACGCCCGATTTCTCACCGCTTGGAACTCTTCAAGAACGGCTTCTCAACGTATCTCTATTATGCTTCACGGCCTCGTCCTTTCCCCATTCCATGGTGAAGCGCCTAAACTATCTCCGAGCTCCCAAACCGGGCAGCAAAACCGCCTCCTGCATTAACCTCCCTGCTTTCCAAGACAGAAGACCGTTTCTAGATAGACACTAAACACATCAGGTCATCGAGTTTTGGTGGTCCGAATTAAAGGACATTATATCTCATCGTTCCGTGTATGAGAAGCTCTGGCGGACGTATCACATCTGTAAGTTAAAATACCCTCACTGACGTGACGAGGGCGAGATCCCAGCTCATATGGAAACTCGCCAGTTTGAACTAGCTCAGCCCGGGTAAAGATTGGCACTCCATTCAGATCACTTGAATAGCCGATTACGACATCTACCTCTTGAACTTCGAGGCAGCTGCGAGCTCGTCAGACTCAAAACCACGAGCTCTAATACGACATCGGCATAGGCTTACCGCGCCACTATTCCACCTTATACTAGGGCCAAGGAAGGACGGCATGGGCAAGAAATACAGCTGCGATGTCCTCCCCTCGGACTATCGTTTTAAGAGGGACTCTGGGGGCTTGACCATATACAAACCTGTGATCTCAGTTCGTCGGACTTCACAGCCTCCCGAACAAGCAGTAGAGGGACTCCTTATTCGCCGGCAGGGCAGCTACGAGGAAGTCATAAAGACCACGAGTAGCGGGGGCGGCCCAAAGGAAGTATCGCAAGGTGACGATGACATGGTACTGAAAGAGGACATGTTCGCTGTCGTCAAACACGTGGCGAGGGAATTACGGATGACGATGCATCACCTGTACGACAAACAATCGGGATCAAAGACGGCTGAGGAAAACGGGGGGTACTAGCACTGCTCCCACGTTGAAAAGAAGCTCGTGGTCGTTGCTCTGCAGAAGATTGGCATTGACAGACCGCTGGAAGCCAATGCCCATGACCTTTATAACGTCCGCAACCGCGAGTGGGAGATCGCGAGGCCATCATTCGAGGTACACGTCTCAAGAGCTCCTTGTAGGCTGTGCAAGAAGTTCGTTGGCCTTCTCTCGGATATCACGGGGGTTTCGATGTGTATCCGCGTTGGCTCTATGTTGGATGAGGTCCAGCAGACCATCGGCCGGTCTTTGGCCCAGGATGAAAATACCCGACGTGAGGAAGTTGAGACGAATACGGAGCCCATTCCTGAAGAGTGGCCTGAGGAGCTTCGGAGGATCCTCACAGAGGCCCAGGGTTCAAGGAAAAGCGGACGCCGCGAGGCAGGGCAAACATCCGCGCCCCAGGAGAACAAGAACTCTGACGCAAGAGAGTTTCATGAGCCAAGTCCCGAAGTCGTTCACTCCCCCAAACACGAGGATTGCGAGATCAAGCCTGAAAACCCCCGGTCCGAACTTGGAGACGGTAGGCAATACTACGAAGCTGTTAACATGGGTGAGGATGGTGGAAATGATGTTCAATTGAAAAACGGTTACGTTTCCTATTACCAGAGGACCGCACCGGATCACAACCCAGACCATCCCCTTCAATCTATCGAGGAGGAAGACGCTCACATCGCAGAGGAACTAAACCACCAACAACCACCGCCCACTGAACGTACCGCAACAACCCCGGATGGACACCCGTTGCAAGTCTCACCCCGCACTCACACCTGCATCCACCGCCATAAGTATGATGGCCCTACGTACATGCCAGGACGGGAGTGGAGCCATATTGAGAAGCCTATACCTACTCCTATTCTCAGCACTCCGTCAGTCCTACGACAACGCTTCCCACGGCTCTTACCTGTTTCTCGAGTCGTAAAGAAGCGAAGGAGAAATAGGAAGAAGCGACAGAGTCGGGAGACAGTCGGCTCGCGTGCATTCTAGGACTATCGGGGACGGGGATGTATGTGGACAAAGAAAAATGAGTATGAGTTGCTTTCCTTTGGGAGTAGGCATTTGCTTTTCGGGAGGAGCTTGCTTGCCAGAGCTGACTTGACTAAGTATTGCTGCTTCCGTTGTATCAGAATGAGGGAGGATCGTTTATGGGGATATATGTCTGCTCGCTAGGTGTCGTTTCTCAAAAATGCCTCCTCTTGTCTGTATCTATACCGACTACGGATGGGTTCAGTAGCTCGTAATGTACGGTGATGAACGCATTTCTCAGACCTATCTATGGCGAGGGGGCTTATCAGCACTCTTCCTCTCATGACCATGGCCCCGTTTATACAACAATCCCGACATCTCCGTGGTTCATGACTCTCACTATCCGAAATGCGCCTCTATTAGAAGATTTTGCTCCAGATCTTCTCCCGGAAGCAAGGAATGCTGCTAGAATCCCTTACTTCCAGTCTAAACCCTGGACTTCAAGTCCTGACTCTTCGGTTTATCACTTGCTACCGACCATCTCGCAGGCTTATCCCTACCTTTCATCCTCTACGACTCGGGAATGCGGGGCGGTAACGGCTTACGACAGGGCTGTTACGACCGGGGACGATGAGACTAAGCACTCAAGAATCGAAGACATTGGAAAGAGTAGCTACCGGAAACTGAGCGTCTTTATCCGACGCGAGAATAAGCTGGTAATGGCATGAACACTAAGAGTCTGACAACCATGATTCCCTGGTCTGCCACCCGTTCGACTGGGAGGACCGGCAGGCAGAGTGCGCCCTTTGGCCGCTGCCACGACTCGGCGGGGACAACGACGCCCAAAACTGGGGTTTTGGGGACTTTGTCGCGCTGTCCCATCAACCCTCCCTCTCGCCACTGTGAGTTAGCCATCATCCGCGCCCTAATTCGCCTTCGACCTCGAATCTCGTCACTTGCTGCCATGGTTGGCGAACGTAGGCATACATCATATTGTCCCTCCTTCCACCATGAAAACCCCTTCATGATGTAGGGAACGGGAACGTAAAAAAACGGATCTAGTTTTGAGACACTTTCTTCGTCTTCTCGGCATTGTGGAACCGCGCATATATTTGAGCTGTCATCCTCCAGTACCGTACATTTTACCGTCCATCGTCGACGGCCATACTGTCGTGGAGAGCTGAATACAGTACGAGGAATCGGCTGCCGTTGCTAATATTAGCATACCTGGAACGAAGCTTTCCGGGAGCTGAGATCCCCAAGCTTTTCCCCAGCTTTATTGGCGTTTGGGGTAAGTTCCCCACACTGCCCGATATGCTCCACGGCTGGATCATCACCGGCCACGATGGCGTACGCCAGAACATCACGAGTCCCGGTTTCATACACAGGTATTGCATTTGCGCCTTAGAAGAGAAACTCAATCCCGTAGAGCACCCTTGAACATATGAGGTCCAACCAACCCTCGTATCAATCTTTGTTCTTTTCGTGTCCTCCCGATCCCTCGATCCATTCGTCTTTAAAAAAAAAAAAAAGACCTGTGAGAAACACGCGATTCGCCCTTTGCCCCAGATACAGAATGATATAAATATAGAACACTGACGCGCAAGAAGAGCCCTAGAGTCGATCCCAAACCGAATAACCTCCCTTTCTCGAAAGACTCCAGACCCTTGTTGTGCCCCCTTCCCTCGCTGTAGCGGTTGCAGTGACACATCTGTTGAGAAACCATCCGGGACGCCGCAGAAGAGAGAACCAAAAAATCGCAAACGACGACCCTCCCTCGAGATAAAAGAGAAAAAGAAAGACACAGAATGAAGCTGAGCACGTTGTGGCGGACAGATGCCATGGACCGATGCTCATCCACCCTACATGCTCGCGAGAATCCTAGTATCGACATCCACGTCGTCCATCGGCCCCAGCTGGATATCCCCCCGGCTCTCCACCGCCTGCATCCTCGACTCCATGCCCTGGAACCGTGGCTCGTACCCGCCCATGTGGCCCCTCATGTCCGCAAGCTGCTTCTCGATATTGTCGAGCCTCTGGCCGATGTGCATGAACCCCTGTGAGACATCGTGCGTGAGCCTGTCGAGCTTATTCGTGAACGACCGGATCGACTGCGCTATCGGCGTGTTCTCCTGGCCCGGCGTCGCCGACGGCGGCCGGGCGTCGTGGTTGTGCCGCGGCTCTTGCACCGCGAACCGCCACTGGTGGCCCAGCTGCACCTCG
Source organism: Microascus cirrosus (assembly GCA_030271035.1). NCBI lineage: Eukaryota > Fungi > Ascomycota > Sordariomycetes > Microascales > Microascaceae > Microascus > Microascus cirrosus. Next base: position 13,005 of record JAMBUN010000141.1, read on the forward strand.
CAGACGGCCTTGGCCCGCCAGGGACAGTCAACCTTGCGAGTCGAGGGCGTGCGCTTCTTCGCTGTGCTGTTGTACTTGACGCCACCGCGGTCGCAGACGAGGTCGTAGCGCGTGGGCTTGCCATCGCGGTAGTTGGACGCCCGCAGCTTGACGATGCCGTACCCGTGGTCCTTGGCCCACCGCTGCACCGAGCTGAGCAGGTCCTCGAAGGTGCGGAAGATCCCCTCGGGCGGCGGCAGCAGCGTCGAGTGGCCTGTCGGCGTCTCGGACATGACGCTGCTCACGCTCACGTCCGCGCCGCCTGCTGACATGTCCGGCGTCGCGTTGTGGCGTGTCTGGTGGTGCATGAAGTTCTTAGGGGGTGTTGAGTACTCCAGCTTGATGAAGGGCCTGAGCGCTAACCGGCTCAGGGCGGGGAACGCGTCTAAAAGGAAGGGTGTGTCGTGTTGGGGAGACGGGAGTTTTGATGCTCCGCGTCTTGGCTGCGCGCGATTCGAGCTACGGTCGATGAGTGTTGATGGAAAGGGAAGTGTGATGTCGAGTCAGAGATTTACAATCCGCACGGTGGTGGGAAACTAAGCTGCTTTATTTTCCCGATCTGCCCAAGGCAATGGGAGCTGACAGGCGCTTTCCCTGCACGTGCTTACACGGTAGGGACAATCACGTGTCAGTATAGGACAGTATTATGTCATATTAGTCAGACGTGCGGCCCGCGCTGTTGATGCTGGCCAAACGGAGCTCTCCCGGCAAATGCAAAATGGGGGACACTCGAGGGCAGGCGAATTAGTGCGGCTGTCATGCAACATAAGGGACAAAGACGAATGTTTATTTCACCTTGACCGTACATATCGTAGTTCATCTGTCCATATGCTCCGTTTTCCCTTTGTTCCTGGGAGCTGTACATCAATACGTGGCTCATATTTCAATAGCCTCCCTTCTTTCTCTCGCTTAGCAAGCATCTCGGTCTATTGGGTGCCCCCCGCATCTCAATCCAACCTCCGAAGAAACCTTTGAAATCTCAACGAAAGAAGGACACAACACATCATGCCACCGACAGATCCCCAGAATCCGCAGAATGGCGAGGCTATGACGCCAGATGAGCGGGAAGAGGCCCAACTCTCCAAAGCTCTCGAGTTCTTGAATGTCCTCCACGTCGGGGTATGCGCCGCTCACTCATACGTGTATCGACTTCTACTAATTTGTATAAAAAGGCTTCGGAACTCCGCGGTACAATCCCGAGGATGACAGAGCCACTGAAGACAGTGCGAAATCGTGAGCGTTATCTCTTTTTCTCCTCGTCCTCCACTGACATCTCTCTAGCGCCCGATCTCTACGCCGCTCTCATGAAGTCTGTAGACGGCGCCCAGTCTGAGATACAGACCTATCGGAGCCTCCTGGAGCAGGGAGGGTACAAGCAGATCCTTGAGCGTGCAAACAAGAGCCGGAAGGAGAATCCTACGGGCATTGTCCCATGGGACGCCACGGAGCACCCCGGCTGGTATGAGACCGGTCTTTCCGTCAAGAGGCGGACTTGAGGCTTGGACGGTATCCGTAGCTCCGAAAGTATGTCACGATAGGCTTAGCATGGGAGGCAATGGCGTTTGTGTCTTTGGAGCGAGTTCGTGCGAAGTAGACAGCATAGGAGTTCGTGCCCATTTGATCCATATATAATGCATTTAGACTCAGCCTCAAACCGCCCATATTCCACAATAATTTTTGAGCTATTCTAGTTCTCGATATGAGCTAGCAGTAGCCTTGCTCGTGCTCCAGTTCAGGAGGCGTCTCACATGAAGCTATCGTGAGATACCTACCAAAGCTGACTCATCATGCACAAAGATCCTTGTATCACGTGGACAGCGGTGCAGCTGTGGCTGACGCCCTTACGGTATGGCTGTGCAACCCTCCACCCAAGGAGCCGCGGAGGCTGACCCACACGCCATGATTGACCCTCACCCACACAAAATTTCTCGAAATCCTGAAAACCTTCACTCCCCTCCCCGTGCAATCATCCCAAGCGACCGACAACCACCAAATCAGTCACAATGGCCCCCCAAAGAGTGACCTACCGCCGCCGCAACGGGTAAGACGATTTATTTCCGCGCTCGCGACAATTTTCTCGGGCGTTCGCAGGAAGGAATCTCGGAAGACTAACCACGAGTTTGGCAGCTACAACACGACCTCGAACAACACGAGGACGATCAAGACCCCCGGTGGCAAGACCCGGCTTCTTCACATCAAGAAGAGGGGGACGAACCCTAAGTGCGGTGACTGTGGCCTCAAGCTGGCGGGCGTAAGTGGCGTCGCCCCTTCATTGCGAGCGTGGAAGCGGGGAAGCCATGGAAACAGGCTCGAGGAAACTTGGGGGTTCGGACACACGAATGAAGCGACGGAAAACACCCGCCATTCTTCAGCGACTGTGCTCCTGCAGTACTCCAATTCGTGCCGGAACCTCGAGCCCAACCCTGTTACCCCTCGCTTCTACAAATCGACACGAGCATCCTAACTGACTTGCTACACTACAGATCCCTGCTCTCCGGCCCCGCGAGTACTCCCAGATCTCGAAGCCCCAGAAGTCCGTCAGCCGCTCGTACGGCGGCTCGCGGTGCGCCAACTGCGTCCAGGACCGCGTCGTCCGCGCCTTCCTGGTCGAGGAGCAGAAGATCGTCAAGAAGGTTCTGAAGGAGCAGACCGAGAAGAAGAAATAAGCTGGTGGAAGGAAAGCTTGGGGGAATGCGAAAGACCAATGGGGCGTCAACTTTTTCGAAACGTTTATGCATTTGGCCGGTAGAGGGAGAGGGATGGAACAAAAGGGGTCGAAAATACGGACTTGGTTTTTGTGACATTTTAACCTCGGTGTTCGCTAGGGGATAGGGGAAATCGACTACATGATACACTACCAGAGTGAGTCCTTCGACGGTTGGAGAGGAGGAGGGCTCGGCCCTGTTCGCAGCGGATGAGTCCAATGAATACGACAAGCGATTGAGTTGATGCCCATATTGGTGATTCTCGGCCTGTTCGTGTCATTACTGGGTTACGGAGTTAGCGGAGTGCTAGTTGTGCTTTCCTAGCATTCGATTTCGTGTTTGAGTAGAAGTGTGCGTTTGACCTGCGTCATGTCCGTCTTTCATGGGCTGATGCTCTCCAGGATTATGGGCTTGGCCACCACCAGCTGTAATTATAGCTGTGCACTGTTAGTAGTGATAAAATGCCATTGTGAAATGGTTCATCGATGCTCGCTTATTATCAAACACACGGCTAGCTGGGGTGTGTTGGTGGGGAGGAAGAGGGTGACGCTTAGTCCGCATGCGGTCATAATCCTAGTCGCGGGACCGCAGAAAGCTGTCATCGACAAAAACCAAGCTCCGGACCACATTAAATTTCACCTGCCCTTCTCTACAAGCACACCCAACCGAACTCCATAAACCGAACTGGCCGCCTCTACCAATGTCGCGAAATTTCCTCAGGCCCTTAGGGGCCATCTCCCGCCAATGCCGCCCCCGGCACGTCCCCGTCGCATCCACCGCCCGAAGAACGACGGCCATCCCCCAACTCGCCGCACCGCTCCACACAGCACGGAACCTACAACGCGAGAAGTCTCCGAAGGAGCCGCCACCAACAGACTTTGAGGAGCTGGACGTCCTGGGCAACACGCCCGTGCCCGCAACGGCGGTGGACAACTGCCTGGACACGGGGTTCATCCTCAATGGCGGCGTGCGGGTGACGGACGGGAGCGGTGTGCTGCTGGCGAATGGGGAAGCGTTCCGGTGGAGGCCATGGGAGGCGAGTGGAAGGAAGGAGCTTGTGAATAGGAAGGGCCAATTCGAGGTACCCCGTGAGGCGTTTGGGGTGTTGGATCTGCTGTGGCCCAGACCTGGTGAGTTTGGAAATGCCTCTTTCATTCTTTGTTGCAAGTACAGCGGGGCATGTTAACACCACTTAGACCTGTTGGTATTAGGTGTAGGCCCGCGCGTCGCGCCTCTTAGCCCCGAGACGAGGAAACACATCAGCAGCCTGGGCATGAGGGTGGAAGTGCTGGATACAAGGAACGCGGCGGCACAGTTCAACCTATTGGCTACGGAGAGGGGAGTCGACGATGTTGCTGCGGTGTTAATACCCGTGGGGTGGAAGGAGGGTAAGGGCGCGGTGGAGTGATCGTGCTTATACACGCAGCGACGCCTGGGAAGCTATGGCGTTTCATCCCGTCCAGAGCTTCCGACGACGTGGACGAAGTCCGACGCGTCATTGGCATGACTTTCTACGATGATCTGTTCCAGAGGGTGAGAGACTAGCCATACAGTCCTCACCGAAATACGCCCGTAGAATTTACAAACTCTCCTCCATTCCCAAACCAAGGCAATTGGCATACGGCTGCCGGCTTCGGGCGAGGAAAGGCTGCGTGGCCGACAGGGCGAACTTCGTGGATTGGAAACAGGCTTGGATTCAATAAGCGAGCCCATCCAGTCCCGTGGATTCGTTCCAGCACATGTAGGATAAAAAGCCAATAATGTGTGGAATAAGAAGCAAATATAACCAAGACACGTCTCCCACGTTTCGGCTTGCGGGTGTCGGTGAGCCCGGGGAACCGTCGACAGCCGTTGGCCTTGGCCTTGTGGCGGCGTCCGGAGCTGGGATTGGAGGAGTCTTGGGCAAGCTGCGAAATGACATAATACGTATCCCTCGCTCCAAGAAGGTCTTGGCAATACCTTCACCCACCCAAGGTCGCACACGCAAGCTCACCGAACGGCACCTCTACCAATTGCCCGCCCTTTCACCTTGTCCTTTCATGAACGGCATTTGCTATTGAGACCGTGTGCCTAGATGATAGGGCGGAAGGCCCTTTTTCTGATACATGCCTTTTTTTTTCCCTTAGGAATGCTTGCTTGCCGATTTCTTTGATTTCAACCGTCACGACGGTTTCTTTTTTCAACCTACCTTTTGACTCATTTCTCTTGATACCCCAAAGCTGCAATTCCATCATGCCACCCCTCACGCGCCTTTAAATCGCTCTCCTGCTGTGCGACATAAACCAAACTCTCTAGTGTGATACCCCATACGATACGACTACGCGACGAATGCCGCGACCCTAAGCATGACCGATCCCGTGGAGACTGACCCTCCGCTCCTCCGCGACAACTCCGAAATCAGATCCTACACCGTTGCCACCTACACCTACCGCAACCTACGAATCTTCTACCGACGCCGAGACAAGATTGATGAACTCCCGAGCGTCCCCCAGCCTCTGCCACTCCTCGTCTTCATCCATGGCCTAGGCGGCTCCGCAGCACAGTTCGCGCCCCTCCTCACTAGTCTCGTGCCCATTGCGACATGCCTGGCCGTGGACCTCCCAGGCTGCGGCCGCTCCGAGTACTCGGAGACGTCGTGGGCCGCCTACACGACTGAGGCCCTCGCTGAGCTACTGGAGGATATCATCGAGGAGTACAGGGACAAGGAGGCGGGGCAGCGGGTCGTCCTCGTCGGCCATAGCATGGGCACGTCGCTCTGCACCTACCTAGCGAGCAAGGACTTCTCGCACAAGACGGACCTCGTCAACAACATCAGCGGTCTGGTTGCAATCTGCCCCGTCTCTGGCCCGCCTCCCGAGAAGCAGGTCCAGAAATTTAAGCTGTTCCTCCGGTGGATACCGGAGTGGATCTTCAACCTGTGGCGCATGTGGGATCGCTGGGGCGGCCCGGAGAGCAAGAGCGTCAGGCGCTTCGTCGGGAAGGCCGCGGACGAAGAGTCTAAGCGCCTGCAGCACATATTCAACTCCCAGAGCCGCACTCCTGTCTGGAGGCGGATGGCCTACGGGACCCTGCCGACCTTCGAAGATGGAGAGGGCACGGGTGGACTTCCCACAGCCGAGAACTGGCAGCGGCTCGACGTCCCTGTATTCTTGGTTTCTGGCCGTGCGGACAAGATCACGCCTCCCAGCAATATTGACAAGATAGTCAACCGCGGTAACCAACCCGAAGGAAAGGCGAAGCTGGTGAGCGAGACAGATAGTGCCGACTCCCAGCCTCCTCCCCTCACATTGCAGAGACGTACCAATGGAACACCTACCAATGGTGCTAGCAAGGGCAAGTCTTCTCGGAAGCCCGACGATGGTGATCGCGATGAGACGGAGAGTGCGCCCACCACGCCTAGGACACCGACGAGTGCCAATCAGTCTACCAACGAGGATATCCCCGACCAGCCGCTGCATCCCAGTGGGGTCATTAGGTCGTTAGTCATTCCTGCCCCGGCCGGCCATGCGCTGCTGTACATGCCCATGACCGTCCGCATCCTCGCCGGCAATATTTGCGAGTTTCTATCCACAGCCATCACGGGACGCTTGGCCTATTCGGTATGTCTTGACCATTGACGGTTGAACTCTTCCTTGGACCTTGTTCTAACGTAGCCAGTGGCAACTACAATACCTCGCCAAAGAAGGCAAATGGGACATGAAGAACCTTGCCAAATGGCAAGGCGTGGCCCCCGTCTCTAGTCCCCTTGGACCTCCGGACGCCCCTGTTTTCGTCGCCATGAAGACCCTGCGGGAGGTCGATGAGGTCCACTGCCCCGCCGGCTTCGTGAAAAACTGGCGCGGCCGCGTGGCGCACGTCATCGACATTAGCCGCGACCAGCCATCCTACGACCCCACGGGCCTGCAGAAGGGCGGCATAGCCTATCACAAGATGTCCACCGTCTCGAAGATCCCGCCCACGGATGACGAGGTCGCTAGCTTCGTCTCTCTCGTAGACAGCGTGCGGGGGTCGCGGCGCGAGGGCGCGGACAAGGGCCTGATCGGCGTGCACTGCCACTACGGGTTCAACAGGACGGGTTACTTCATCGTGTGCTACCTTGTCGAGAGGTGCGGCTTCGGGGTGCAGGAAGCGATGGACGCCTTCGCGGCGGCGAGGCCTCCTGGCATCCGGCACCAACATTTCAGAGATAAGCTGTTCATGAAGTATGGCATGCGCGGAGAGTCGAAGAAGGAGGTCTAGGCCTCTCCGCGGGAGGAGGGCATAGGGCGCTTGTAATAGTAGCCTTTTTTGGGGGGGGTGAAGGAGAATTCATTGTTAGGGAGGGGTTCGGGAGCATTACTTTTGTTTTGCAAAATAAATTAGCGGGTAACGGGGGAATTTGATTTCAAGACAAGGCAAGGGAAAGGGCTGGAAGCGGCGTTCTTTCTAGAAGGGATGTGTATACCTAATGAGCCAGGGTTCTTAAAGGATACGAAGCGTCAAATGCTCATGGAGCTTACTGAATTGCTGGCGGCGACTTCTCTGGGTTGGGTGAATGGAGTGTGGGATATGACACCGAGGAGAGGGAGGCCGTGGGGCTTTGACCGGTGTCGCGGTCTGTTTCCGCGCGGTGTAAGCTTGTTGTGTGTCCCAGGCCCAGGTTCTGTCTATCCGGAAGCGAATCCATCTTGAAGGGACCGAATTCTCGCCGCTTGTATGCTTGGAGAGATCTATGGAGGGAGCAGCACGAATATCCACGTGTGAGCAGGGAGTCATGCTCTCGTTGGGGCGCCTCATATCAACACTTCTTCAGCATTGAATATTTGCATGGGTGGTATATAAATCGTCCATGAGTCCTCCTTTCCTGGCTCCACCAGGCCTCATAATACATATAAGTCTATGATCAAGGTGCCACAACTCCCAAAACAAATCGCGACCGCCCACCTCTAAAGTCAGCTGAAGAAATTGGAAACACAGCTCTTAGGAACCCCCATGGTCTACCCCCCATCCGAATTCATCTCCTCCACCCGAACCCCCATCCGCTCCGGCTCCCAATACATATCCAGCCCGGGCCACCTTCCAAGGGGACAATCTGCACCCCCGACCTCACAACCATATCTCTGCCCCTCCCTCCTATCCCCATACCCATACTCAACCTGGCACACAGCACAAAAGTCCGAGGACCGCACAACCGCAATGTTCTGTTCGTTGGGAAGGCATCCGTCTGGGAGGCGGAAGGGAAGCTGGTGAAGGCCCGGGGGTTGCCAGGCGGCGGGCTCAACGATCCGGTTGAGCTGGGCGTAGACGGCCGAGCAGGAGGGGCCGAAGAGGAGGGTGGGCGAGTGGCCACACAGGGGCACGGAGAGAACGTATATACACATTGAGTATATATGAAATGTCGTTTCTCAGGCTCGGTTCTGGAGGCTGAGTGAGATCCGCGCTTTGCTACATATGGAGCGAAGGGGTTAGCAGGTGCACCGAGACACCGCTAACATCTTGATGAGCGCGAACGGAAGGGGCTTTTAATTGCGATGAGTAGGAATTGTTTTCATACTGGAGACGAAGAGGGAGCCGGGAGAGACTCTCAACAAACATAGTATGACTCCTCCCGTGATCGGGAACTTGCAAAGAAGACGCGCTATCACCGATGCTTTCAGGGATAGAAGACAAAGGTGAGGCATTCGGTAATAGCCTCACGAGATGCATCACGTCGTACACATCCTGAAGCGTAGACGTTTTGTTTCCCGGAAAGGACCCCGGGCACTTTTCTTGGCCGGGCGTAGGGAGAGGGACCACGCACGCTCAGACCATGGCTCGAACGGACAAGCGGTGTTCGCCCCAGCGATGCGGCGTGGGCAAAGGTAGCACAGCTGCATGATGCAGACTTCTGGGGGCTTCTCTGGAGCTCATGAGGCAAAAACGTTGCTGATTGTCCTTGAGAAACCACCCGAGACGGAGGGGCAGGACGTTCGTTGTACGAGGGCGCCTTGTTTTAGCCTCGCACCAAACGTGGCGTCCTGTGGTCCCGGGGATGTGGGTGGTAGAGTTGGTAGTTCGTGCCGGAGATAACTTCCACAAGATTGTGAACAGCATCTCACATTGAAGCCCGATACTAACTTCGCCGAGAAAAGCATCTTGCCGGAGCCAAGAGCCTATGTAAGCTCGTGATGTGATTTGAGCAAGTGCTGTGGTTGTTGATGGCTGGCTGGTGCAAGAGCCGTCCCGTCGCCCCCACTTCAGCTCAGGTGGATCACCCGCCTCCCCCCCCACTCCGCCAGCGCCCTGCTGACAGCTCTCACATTCGCCTGCCTTCAGGGTACAAGTAGTCGTTATCCGTCATTGCACAGTTATTGGGGTTTCGGATCGTTGTTTCCCTCAGAGAGCCGTTTCGCCCTCACCTTCTCCTTTCTTACGTCTCCAAAACTCCAATATAGCTTTCTGTTTTACATTTGCGTCTTCAAACACGCGAGGACAATACCACCCAATTTCCGCCGCAGTCGCTCCTGCGCCATCAAGGTCCCGGAAACCCCGATCACGGAGCCGCCGCCGCGGATCTAGCGAAGATGGTATATCATTCCGAGCACCACTATTCCACTAATCACTTCAAGGTGGCCCCCTTGATACATTCCACCCTCTCCCTGTTCCGTAATCTAACAGTTTGCCTCAGGCTGAGCCATCCGCTACCACCCCCCTCCTCTCTAACTCCCACCGCGACCCCTCAAACGACCGCAGCTCCACCAGGTCCAACAATGGAGTCAAGGGCATAGCTCGCTACCGCGAGCTGATCCTCTTCGTCTGGGCCCTCCTCGCCACCGCCGCCATCGTCATCTTCGCCGTCTGGACCCAGCACAAGGCCCAGACCCGCCCGGCGACCCTCCCCGAGAAGCGCAACCTGATCTTCATGGTCTCGGACGGCATGGGCCCCGCCTCCCTCTCGCTCACTCGCAGCTTCCGACAGCACGTCGACGGACTGCCAATTAACGACACCCTGACTCTCGACCAGCACCTCTGGGGCTCTAGCCGGACGAGGTCCTCGAACTCGCTGGTCACAGACAGCGCCGCCGGCGCCACGGCCTTCTCATGCGGGAAGAAGAGCTATAATGGGGCCATCTCTATTATTCCGCCTAACTATGAGCCTTGCGGTACCGTTCTCGAGGCAGCAAAGCGAGCCGGTTACATGACGGGACTTGTGGTCACGACCGACATTACGGATGCGACCCCCGCGTGCTTTGCTAGCCACGTGGTTATACGGGCGATGAACGACGAAATTGCCGCCCAGGAGATTGGAGACGGTCCTCTTGGGCGGGTTGTTGACCTGATGCTCGGCGGTGGCCGCTGCCACTTCCTCCCAAACACGACCAGTGGCAGCTGTCGCCAGGACGATTACGACGTGGCCGGCAAAGCCCAGAAGGACTTTGGCTGGAGCTACCTAAACGACAGGGCGGGCTTCGACAGCCTCAAGAATGGCGAGGATGCCTCCCTTCCTCTGATGGGTCTCTTCGCAAGCCGGGACATTCCCTTCGAGCTCGACCGCAGGAACATGAACGATGTGTATCCTAGCCTCAGCGAGATGGCCCAGACCGCCATCCGTGCTCTAGAGAAGGCGACTGAGAAGAGTGATAAGGGGTTCTTCCTTATGATTGAGGGTAGTCGCATTGACCATGCTGCGCATATCAATGACCCTGCGGCACACGTGCACGAGGTGATCGAATATGACAACACCTTCAAGTCTGTCCTTGACTTCCTGGACGAGAGTAAGACGGAGGGCATGCTCATCGCCACGAGCGACCACGAGACCGGAGGCCTCGCACTGGCTCTACGTAAGTTTTGAACCGTGAATGGCGTATCAAGTAATAAGGACTAACAAACGCTCCAGAGGAACCGGGCCATGGTCCGATCTACAACTGGTACCCCTCTGTCCTCGCGAGGGCCAACGCCTCCGCGGAGTACCTCACCTTCCGCCTCAAGCAACACCTCGACTCCGCCGCCGCCTCCGACAAGGATGCCCTCCGCAACTGGATCAACACCAACCTCGTCATCCAGGGCCTGGGCATCACCGACGCCCGCGACTCGGAACTCGACGCCCTTGTCAAAAACCCCGACGACTCGAACGATATATTGTCCGACATGATCAGTCGCCGCGCGCGCATCGGGTGGAGCACTCACGGGCACACGGCTGTCGACGTGAACATCTACAGCTCTGGGAGTCACTGGGCGGAACCGGTGAAGGGAAACGTGGAGAACACGGATATCGGGAAGTTCTTGAGGGACTACCTTGCTGTTGATGTTGATGAGATTACGAAGGAGCTTTTGGATGATATGGACGGGCATAATGTGCAGGATGTTGCTGGCAGGATTGAGAGTATGGGTGGCGCCGAGGGGGAGGCGTTGGATCACTGGGCTGGTTACGTTGCTGGCGGACCTTTTGAGGATCTTTAGGCTGATGCACATGTGCTCTGGCGCTTCTTGGACTCTGTCTCCTAGCATATGGAGGATTGTTGAACATGGTCGGGGCGAATGGAAAGTACAGATAAACGATAGCATCGGATGATCTAACATAGCTCTGATTCATCCACAATGCCTCTGAAAACACAAAAGTTCTATCCCAAACGCCTCGCTAAAATATACCCAGTCTTCAAATCTCATGACCCCGCCTCCACGTCCTGCACCATGAAGCTAGGACTCCAATACTCCCACGGTCTCACTTGCTTGTCCACCCACAGCATCCCCTCGCCCATCAGGTCCTCCACCGCAGTCTGCGCCCTAGCACGCGGCCAGGAGAGGTTCGCAACCAGCATGTCAACCGAGACATACCCCACCACCTGCGCCGCCTCCAGCACGGCACTCTGGTCCGTGTTCAGCTCACGCGGAATCGAGCGGATATAAGCCTTCCTCCCAACATGGAGCACACTATACGAGGACCCCAGCGGTTTCAGCGTTTCCACAGCCCTTAGCACATCATCCTCCGTGATCTCCCCGCTTCCCTCCATCCTCCCCTTTCCAATTCTCTCGCACACCTCCCTCAACCCGATCAGCCCCCCATTCTCCCCCCTTGTATCCGAACACACCTCCACCACCCTCACCGCGAGCTCAAAGTAAAAGTCGTTCACAGACCGGCCGAGGAGCTGCGCCCACATGGACCCTCCCCCAGCGGAGGAAGAGGACGCGCTGAGGGGGTCCACGCCGATGGCGGCACACATGCGGGCGAACTGCGCGCGGAAGGACGGGTTGGAGCGGATGTCCTTGGAGTGGGTGGTCGCGAACTGTTGGAGGAGGGAGCGGAAGACGGAGAGCTGGGCCTCGAGGGCCTGGGTGTTGGCGGTGCGGAGCGTGGTGCCGTGGGAGGCGAACTGCGCCGAGGTAAGGCGGTTGCGGTCGAAAGCGCCGATGCCGACGCCTTTGCGGGACATGGTGACGGTGTAGTGGGTGGACTTTACATCTTCTTCCCTGTAGGTTTCTTGTGGCGTGTTGCGTCACCAGATGGGTTCTTGGGCCTCTGGGGTGTTAAATGAGCGACCTTCTACACCCGAGCTCTGCTCTGCTGGAAATGACGTTTCTGGGGGAACGAGGGGCAATGGAGGGGAAGGAGGTCGGGGCTGATGTAAGCATCAGTTGGTCGCCCAGTTCCGCCGTTCTCATGTACACTCCGTATCCCGTCACGTGCCGGAGTAACCCCGCTTAATCAACTCGCCCAACCCTGAGCCCCACGAAGGCAGACCACCACGAAAAGGACTGGCAGGCAAAAATCGGCTGCACGTGGATCCCGAGAAATCTTGAAGCCGACCTCTCGTCTCGATTTTCCTCCCCCCTCTGATACTAACCCGCCGCCCAAACCCCCCCGAGTCGACATCGCGAAACCACTCGCCAAACCTTCTAGACAGCAAATATGTCGGCCCCTCAGAGCGTCCAATGCTTCGGCAAGAAGAAGACGGCCACCGCCGTCGCCCACTGCGCCGTAAGGACTTTTCCCGCCTTGCCTTTTGTTTTGCGTTCCTGGTTGCGGTGGATGGGAGTTGAGGTGTTGTGGATGGATGGGAGGATTTTGGACTAGGGGAAAGGTGTTATTATGGTGCGAGATGGAATGAATTGCTGACCTTTGAATAGCCTCGCCGTGGTCCTAGCCCCATCGTCAAGGTGAACGGCCGTCCTCTCCACCTGTGAGTATCCCTGCCGATCTGCGTCACAAACTCAGGATGATACTGATAGGATTTGTCTTCAGTGTCCAGCCCTCCATCCTCCGGTACAAGGTCTACGAGCCCCTCCTCATCCTCGGCCTCGACAAGTTCTCGCAAGGTACATATCCCCGGCCTCTATATCTGCCAGCCCAGATACCCGAATGATAGGCGTTGGACACGAAGAGACCCGTGACCACTGGCGTCTCGTAAACCGTCGAGCCTCCGGCTAACCTCATCCAGTCGATATCCGTGTCCGTGTCTCCGGTGGTGGCCACACCTCCCAGATCTACGCCATCCGCCAGGCCATCGCCAAGGCCCTGATCGCCTACTACCAGAAGTACGTCGACGAGCACTCCAAGAACCTCCTCAAGCAGGCGCTCGTTCAGTTCGACCGCACCCTCCTCGTCGCCGACAACCGCCGATGCGAGCCCAAGAAGTTCGGCGGTCCTGGCGCCAGGGCCAGGTTCCAGAAGTCCTACCGTTAAACGTGTCTTCTCGCTCTATGTTGGAAGCATGTCTTTGGTATGGTATCTTTGGGAGATCCTGCGGGGTTATTGGTGTACAGCATCCTCACGCGTCGGCAGAAGCGGAGGCTCGCTGGACAGGAGAGGGGAGGATGTGTGTGGAAATCGGGGAGATGGGGTGGAAGGGATAACTTCTATATCCGAGGGTAAAGGGAAATATTTACACTCTGGGCGCGGCCCCGGCGGAGTCGGAGAAAGGAAAATGCTGATTTTTTTGACCTCTTGATCTTCGGGTTTTTGAGAGTGGCTCTTTCTTCCCTTACGTTGCATGGCATGCCGTTGTTCGGATTGTACGAGGACAATGGCAAATGAATCCAATGAACCAAAAGCGGGTGCTAGTCTGGGTGATGTATGGTGTTCGTGCGTAAGGGCAGCGGGGCACATGCCTTCCCCTGTATCGGGGCCACGTATTTCATGCATATAACAGCAGTGGTGGAATGCGCCCTACCTCTTGGAGACTTGTACCATCAGTCTGCCCAGGTCTCCATAGTATGCCTGGTTGTATGTTGAACCGCAGACAGCGTAAAACATCGTGATTGGGAAATGGCTAGGCAGTAGTCTACTGTTCCTACGTTACATTTTTGTCTTCTAATGGATCTGTGTTACTATGTAAGTTGCTTTCCAATATATCTACGCTTATGGCAACACAGACTTGTAATATATATTATTAGTAGTAGTACACCTCCTTCAGGTACTGCCCTCATACAACTACTGTAATACCCTCTTCCTGAGATGCCTCGCTCATTCGACAACCCCCATAGGTCTACCACTTCTCTGGAAACTCCCAAACGCCATGAAACAAAACAAGCGCTGCTGCTTACTGACCCAATGCCCGTGCCTCATGCGCGTCCACCTGTCCTCACGCTCCGACCCAACGCCAGTGCCAAATATGCATGATCAACACAAAGAAAAGACAGAGTGAAGACACGACGGCCGAATGGTCAGCGCCAGTAGATCCCCTAGTCCCACGAAACCATATCCATCGGCCGCCCGCTCTCATCCATCTCCACAACTGTAGCCGCAAACTCCCCCCTCTCATCCTCCGCCTCCAGCTCGTCCATCTCCACCTCAACCTCCTCCCCGTCCTCGAGCATTACCTTCCCCTTCCGCACGTACTCCCCCCGCACGTCCCAGCCGAACCGCGCCACAACGGCCTCCACCTCCGAGAACGCGACGCCCACGTCCAGCTGCGAGGCGCTCGGGTCGTCCCGCAGGATCTCCTCCAGTCGCCGCTTGTACACGGTCAGGCCTAGCCGCAGGTCGCGCGAGAGGCCCGCGCCAAAGTCGAATACCGAGCCGTCGAGACGGGTGTCGTCGTAGGTCAGCTGCGCGGCGAGGGCGCGGAGGAATTTGGCGGTGAGAAACGGCTTCATGGCCGCGAGATTGTAGGCGCGGAGGAACACGCGGACGACCATGTGCCACCACTGGTGTACGCAGCTCTCATTTCCAAGGTGCATACCAACCAGGAAGGCCACCTGCAGCTCACCGACAACATCATCGTCTGTCAGCCGGCGCTCAAGGTCGTCCACGACCGAGATCATGTAGTCCGTCGCATCCCGCGCCTGTTCGGAGCGCGCCGCACCGCGCGAGTTAGAAGTATAGGTGCGGTCCGTCTGCGCAAAGGAGAAGGCAAGCGACTCAACGGCGACGAGGCTGACGGTGCGTTCGAGCTCGCTCTCGGCGGGCAGGACGCTGGTGCCCCTGACACGGTCCGTCGTATGGAAATGCCAGGGCCCGGTCTCACGCCCCGTGACGCGGTGGAGCATCCGCGCGGTGACGTGCGACGTCAGGCGCTGCCACATGCCGTCCTCGCGCAGGTCGTCGAGCCCCTGCGCCATGTCCGCGGAGGCCCGGTCGCGCGGGATGGGGGCGTAGTATGAAGGCAAGGTGGGAAGCACATCGGCGATGTCGCGACGCTGGAAGCGCGCCTCGGTCTTGCTGGCCGGCTCCCCCAGGACGTCGTTGAACCTGTCCCACTGCACAACGTGGACCTGCTCCGGGCGGTCGGTGATGAGCCAGAAGCCGGTGCGGGTGGAGCCGGCGTCATCCTCGGTGGCCCAGAAAAAGTGCGCGCCGGCGGGGATCTCCTTGACGCCGCGGAACTTCTCCGCGCGGAAGGAGATTGAGTCGTAGCCGACGGTGAACTTCTCGGGGAGATCGAGCACGAGGACGACGTCGCCATCGAGGGAGGCGGGGGCTGCGCGGGCCATTTCGTTGGCGGCGCCGTTGACCTGGGCTTGACGGGCGAAGGGGCTGTCGGCGCGGTGGAC
Organism: Microascus cirrosus; assembly: GCA_030271035.1. Taxonomy (NCBI): domain Eukaryota; kingdom Fungi; phylum Ascomycota; class Sordariomycetes; order Microascales; family Microascaceae; genus Microascus; species Microascus cirrosus. Next base: position 28,697 of record JAMBUN010000141.1, read on the forward strand.
GTGGAGGGAGCCGAGGGGATAAGAGCCGATTACGGGGACAGAGATGGCGGAATGGCCGCTGGTGGTTGAATTGGACCTCGGCAGGGTGGTCGCGGGGGTAGAAGGTGAGACAAGGGTGTCATCGGAGTCGTAAGACGCCGTCATTTGGGTGGCTCTTTACTGGGGACGTGCCGAGGAGCTATTCACATCCCTGGCCACGAGCACTGGACGTGAGCGACGTGACGATGCTGTGACAGAGAGAGCCTATATGCCAGCTGCTGCTTAGGAAAAATCAGGCGTCAAGATGTTTCCCAAGGTGGGTAATAGCAGGGAGATCAGATTGACAAGTTCAATGAAAGTGTGAATGACACGTGCTGGTTTGCACACAAGTTGCGTGGGGTGGCTTTTGTTTTTGAGAGCTTGTGAAGAAGGGTAGTTTGAGCAGTTGAAAATAAGTCTGTGGTGTGCTGCCCACCTTCCTCTTGTGTGTCGCATCAGTTTGCAGAGGGGCACTGATTGGGGCTGACGTCATCGACTGCCAGCCAACACCTCTTCATCGCAATATCTAAGACAAGGAACGCCCCGAGCATATTATCGACATTCTATGCTATTTTAGGGGTAAAACATAGGAGAAGCAACCTTGCCAAGCGACATGGTGCTAATTTAATGGCCCAAATATTCACCCCTATATCTGAGCGAAGTAGCCAGTACTGGCGAGGATAAGCAAACTGCTAGTGGGCTTTAGTGTACCAGAACTCGGCATCCCACATGGCGCGATGAGAACAAAGCGAAGCACAGTAGTACATCCCACCCCAATAGCTGTAGTCAAGACATTCTTTTCCACACGCCCTGATAGTCAACGCCGCTCCCCGACTAGCCTAAATTAGGCCTCCCATCCTTACCACCACCCAACGCTTTTTCCCCTCCCACATGCGCCATATCTATAGGCCGCATCTCGCCATTCCCTCCTCACTTTCGGCCCCCACACTAAACCACATCCAGCAAAAGATTCCGGGCCCCATCTATCTTGGGCAGATGCAAGGGTCTCGCATAATGACTTTTCCCCAAGGAATCGAAGCTACTGCGCGAGCCAGTCGCTTAGTTCCGCGCCGCGGAAGGGGTTTCTTTTGTCGATACACGCCCGTCTTGGAGCCACATGGGCAGGAAGCATTGCGTCAGCCCTATACGGGCGATTTCTTTGGTTCGCGCTACTGCTGGTTTTAAAAGACCCCGGGGGCGCGGGTTGAGGTATGGGACATCGGAGGGCATCGCACCCTTCGGCGTGCAACAGCCGGGCCGCCATTAAGAACCAGCCAAACTCCATCCTGCCCAGATACACGAGAGCTCCTACTGTACGTATCGGGCCCTCCTTCCGACACAGACCACCACCAATTCCTACGTCGAGACCAGATATTCCCCAAGTGTACAAAGTCACCTCCCACTGCACCGCCTCTCGTGGAACACCAGTTTAAGCTCCTCGGAACCTCTTGCATTCATTCGCCTTGCACGGACGCTATCTCCTACCGGTCAGCAGGTCGCAGCCACTCGCATCCCGGCTCCCGGCTCCCTCCAGCGGCCACCGGTGAAGCACCAAAAATCTTTCCCCTCCTCTCGTAATAATATCTGCTGCATGCGAGAGGACGGACCGGACAGAACCACAAGTATTCTCCATCTCGCGCTACTGCAACCGAAACCCAGGAACCATCCCCCTCGCCCGATCCAACCCTACTTGGCTCCATATTAAAACAACCCCAGGTTCCCGTTCCAAAACGCGCTAACCGCTCGGCGTCAACCAGCTTTCTCCAAGCACACACCCCCCCGGGGCTTCCCCCCCCCCTTTTTCTTTTTTCTCCCTTTCTTTCCCCCTCCCTCCCTTCCCTTTCGACCCGGGGATCTGGTTGCACTAAACAGGGTGATACAGCATTGGGCTGAGACCGGCCGCTGCGCACCCCGCCAAAGATACTACTTGGCATGTTCCTTTCGCCGTTCTTTATTCCAACGTTCTGACATGTTGGCTACGTATTGTCCATGGCAGTGTGTCTCCTCGTGTTGTAAGGTGCAGTTAATATATCCTTCAGTGGATACCCCATCGTAGCCCGAGATTCTCTACATGGACCCCGACTCCCAGGATGCAGGCCGTTGCCTTCCCCGCAATCGACGACGGACCACGACCGAAATCGGGTATGATTGAAGCTTCTCTCCCCTTGATCCCACGATCAACGCAGCCCAACGTTGACCAACCCCGTCCCCTCCACAGATCAAATCCCGACACCAAAGAACGCCTCAAGAGCAATAACCCCACCGGCTCCCCCTCCGCATCGGACAACCTCAGTCCTCACACCGTTACACTAAATCCATCCGCGCTAACGCAAGTGTAACAGCAAAAGGGGGACACCTACACCACCCCCCCCTAAAAATTAAAATATCCCGGGAAAGCATATGGCCGCTCAGAAATAAAGGAATCCCCTCGCGACGCCGAGCTAAAATAGACTTTCTGCGCGAATCCACTCCCCGGAACACGCGAGGCCCCACGTCGTTTCTTTCCAGACTCCTTCCATCTCCCCTTCTCCAAGCGAGGTGGTTTTAGGGGCCACAGACCCGCACCAGATCCACAAGGCCCGGCGAACAAGGGGGACGCTTGTGTAACGGCATTTATAGTTCCCGGCGCGGCGCAGACGGGGGAAGGGAAGGGCTAGTATAGTAGAGCCGCAAGAAGGGTGTGTGGACGCCAGCGGCCACCCCTTGCCTCTCGCGGCCGTCCGCACGACGGGAGGTGGTGCGGCATGGCCTTCTCCACGCCCAGTGCGAGGCGTAACCGGAGCTTGGACGTGCCACTTGCGAGATGACGCCTTCAAGCGTGGTAACACGGGCTGTGATGGACAATGATATTGCTCTTTGCGTTCCCTCGCCGCTACATCACGAGGTACGAGACGGGGATCCGAGTCCGAGTCCCTGAGCAACCACGATGCCCAGACAACCTGACTCCTGTAGAACCCCAAAACTCGCAGCTCGAGACGAGGATGACCCAAGTTTGTCCCCAACGTGTCCATTACTACTACACTTGCTACAACTCCCGGGTTTTCTCCCCCTGCCAAAGCAAAAAGACCACCCAATCCAATGACACAATCAACACCCCCACCGGTACCGAACCCCATGATAGAACCACGAAAGACCCCCAGAAACACATGTGGGAGGTAAAAAGACAACAAGTACGACTAGATGGATAAAGAAAACTCATGATGCGTAAAGATGACCGTCACCCCTTGGAATCGCAAAAGCAACCACCGCTCAATTTCCCTCTCGTGACTCCGCGATGCATGCATGGTGTCTCCCTACCCCCTCCCGATGATGCCGTATGTAGGACAAGTAGGAAAAGACGAGGAAACCCTCGATGCAATCATTACTCCAGGTCGTACTCCGGGTGCGAGCTTAGAAACGGTTTTATGATGTGGAAATCCCTGTCCCCTAGTGGCTCGGGTGCTGCGCGCCATTCGCTATATCCAGAAGCCGTCAGTTCCTGCACTGAATGTCCGGGGCAGGCCGTGGTGCCCCTTGCTTACATTGGCTGTAGATAGCTTGCTGGGGTTGGCCATAAGGCGAATGGGGAGGAGGATAGCTCGGGTACATCGAGCTGTTCGAGTAGTCAGGCAGCGGTTGTTGCGGGACGGTCGCTGACGGAGGCCCCGGATAGGCGCTCGCCTGGTACCCGATAGGAGGAAGCTGAAGAGCCCGGGACCCGCCGTACGTCGTCGGAGGCTGCGTTCCGTCGGCCGTAGTCGGATCAGCTGGTGCCTGGATAGCCGCCGCAGCAGCTGCGGCGGCCGCAGAGTTGGCCTGCCGCTGGCGCTCTTCCTCGGCCTTCCGCTGAGCCTCTTCTTCCTTCTTCCGCTGCTTCCATTCCTTTCGGATCTCCTTGAATTCTATTTCAGGTCGTTAGCTTTCGTACTTGCTCCAAGAGTTTTCCACGGTGGTAATAGGACGAGGTACAACAAAAGCCATACCATCAGGAGTTCGTTTGGGCCCGTGGCCCTGCATTGTCACATGGGCGTTGAGGTGATTTAACGTTCCATACGCCTTCTCGCACCCATTCCAGCCACACTTGTACATGCGCTCGATCTCCTCATACCTCCTCCGCGGGCGCTTATGTTGCTGAGATCCGGGGATCGGGACGAACGAGAACACCTAAGTCCGCTTGTTAACGATACCGGCCAAATTACTCGACACTATTTAGCCAGCCTTGCACGCGTTGCACCCTGGCGTTGTGGAGAATTTGCCTCATCGTAGTCCGTCTCGGGGCCCGGTACGGCCTCCTTAAGGGCTGTAGAAGGACATAAAACGGCAAGCGAGGCGTAAACATACCTGATTTGCTCTCTGCTGCTGTGATCCGGCTGAGGTGGGAGTCGGAGGGAAAACGGGACCCGTTGGCGTCATGGGAGCAGCACCGTGCTGACCGTAAGCACCCCAGTCAGGCCTTGGCTGCGCGTACATGCTGCCACCGTGCTGATAGCCCGGGCCCATGTCGCCCGGAGGCCCATACGGGGAATGCTGGCCGTAGGGATATGTCGGGCTCGGGGCCGCAATAGAGGGGTCTGTGATAAAGTCAGCCTCTCCTGGTCCGCGCCGAGCATCTGCTGCCCCTTCTCTATAGAGGGGTCAAGTAAAAACGAACTGTTTGGTTGCGACATCCCCCCCGCACTCCCACCGCCGCTCGCTGGATGGGGTTGGTACGGACGTTGGAGATGTTCGGGGAACGATCCTGACCGAGCGGATGCCGGATACACACCGTAGTCAGAAGTGGGCGTCCCCGACGTCGAGTAGGCGCTCGGCCTCACTTCTTGTGGCTGCGCGGCGGGATACTGCGGAGGAGTCGGCTGGGGGTCTGCGCTAGTCGGTTCCGGCCGGGGGTCAGGATACGACGGAGGGTAGGGCGATGGCAGCCCGGGCTGTGGGTATTCGCCGCCGTTGCGTTCCATGGTGAAGGTTGGGTTGGTAGGATAAAGAAGTAGGTTTTGCGCCAAGTGCGCGCCGGCGATTCGTGTAGTTCTAGTGGGCTAGCCCGCGCCGGACCCAAAGTCTGAAGATATTCTCCGGTGTGAGTTCGCGGTGGACGCAACGCGGGAAAAAAAAAAAAAAAGATAACTAGATAAGGGACAAAGCGTGGAACGGTATTAGGTCTCCGGGAGGGAAGGGGGAAGATGATGGAAGAGGCAGGATGGACGTCGGCGTGTGCGCGAGGGTTGACGTCTGGGGCGAGGACGCTAAATACTCCCAGGACAATGAAAACTTGTGTCGAAGGAGGGGGACCGCTTCTGAGGGGAACGCAACGCGCTTTCTCCGAGAATCAAGGAGTTGTGTACGGAGGGGATTTTTGAGTTTTGACTAGTAAGAGCTTTGGCGCCACTGCCAGTCCGAGTGTCAGTGGCGAGCGTGGATGAGGGAAGGCGCCGGCAAGATGGAAAGAGTGATCGAGGGTTTTGCCCCAGGGTTCCAGATGAAAGCACTGGCAGACGGAGTTTACGATTTGCGATTGCTTTTGACCTTTTCTCTGCAGACAAGGGTCTCCCAGAACGGCGGAGGTGGGCTCCATCATGTATGTACATGACGAGCAAGCATGAGGAGCATGGCTTGGGAGTGGCGTACCTGGGCAGGACGGTCCTCCGCACAGGGGGTGCATGTATATAGGGCGGCGTGGTTCGAACGGCTGGGTGTGGGACGACGTGGGCTGGAGACTTCGTACCACATACAGACCGAGGAACTTGGGACCGTGCACATACGGTACAAGGAATCCCATGGCGTCTTCAGTATTTGGACAGGCACTCAGCGCAGCCCGCAACTTCGTGTAAAGGAACATGCACAGTAAAGCGAAGGGATAGCGGCAACGGAGCTCGTAACTCTGGCGATGACTTCCTCTTGTCCCAAAGTACTCGGCGAAACTCCAAGTGAGATATTGCTTACTGAATAATAGGAACAAATCGGCGAATGATGAACTAATCTTGGCCGGAACACACCCCCCTTGTGTCATGCTTTCATGGACGTACCATCTGAGGTACAAGTACAGAGTACTCTGCACCCATGAAGCAGCTGAAGGGCCCACTTGCCCGACTTTCGTCGGATCCGACCCTCATGAGGATCTTGGATCATTGTGGGTCAACATTACAGTATGGTATGGATGGCCGTCGATGGAGTACTTTGTATGGAGTACTGCAATAATAAAATCCATCATCAGCAAATTCTATCAGGTGGGCAGCGCGAGCAGAACAGAGCCCAGCCGTGAAGCTCACAATATCCGTTTAGGAGGACCAGCTCATGTCGCATTCGTTCCGAAGGACGTCAGGACCTTGAGTTCGAATATGGGGGATATTGCAGCATGAGATCTGCACTAGGACATTGCAACCTTGGCTTGGCACGGAAGTGAAAGATTGCTGCTCGGGAGGCGAGACCAGGTTATGGAGGAGGTGTTATCTGATGTCGCACGGTACGCAAATATGAAGTCCTCACTTGCTCTCGTGCGCAACAGAGCCTCGAAAGGTACAATGGAAATCGGTGGCACGCCCTCCCTCAAAAGCAGCGAACCCAGATGATGGGGGACATGGTGCTGTTCGTCCCCGTTGGGGAGACTCCGGCAACAAGTGAGCGAGCGGCCGGAACCCTGCTGGCGTCCCATGGCCCCCACTCACTCTCCCGAACGCCCGCGGATGACCCCCATCGTGACCTGGATCCCGAGAGGCGGGCGTTTAATGCCAAGGTTGCGAGCAATTGAGTTTGTAATGGTGATATTCTCCTTGCTCCTGGGCAATTCATTTTTGCCTGACTCGTCAGGTTCTAAACCGAGAAGTCTGGGCCAGGAGGTTGCATTGGTGGACAGGCCCAGACGAGCAAGAATATTTGTCTAGGTATAGCCATTTTGGGGAATGGCCGCATTGTGGTGGGAGCGTCGATCGCTCCGCCCATACAAAGGTCGAGCCTTGACATGTGGTATAAGTTGCCGGTGAACACAGTGGCCTATGGTTCCAATTGGCGCGGGAGTTGTCGACCTTGATTAGCTCGTTGCACAATGGTAGCAAATGCCAAACTCCAGAGACCCCAAGACACCATGCGCAACATAGGAAAGGAAACATAGAAATACGCCATGGAAGGTAAGAGGTGACTTCGAGTGTGGCATCGTCTGCCGGTCACTTCGGATCCCGGACCCGTTGTTAATATGCTCCTGTCCTGAGCGTGGTGAAGGTCGGGGTTGGGGCGGAGCGTGGGTTCATCAGGATCAAGGTACCTTGAACCCCCCCCTTGTCAGGGTACCCAGGTACCTTGCGCCCATATCCGTGCATAGGAAGTGACGATGACGGCGAGTCATGACACTCGGCGGCTAAGGCAGGAGCAACGCGCGCAAGGCTTGTTACCAAATTCCGCTTTCGGCCACAAGCTGGCTGAGGATGGCCAAATCTGGGAGGTCGCTCTTTCCTCATTGATGCATGAGAGGACAGCAATGACTGTACTTGTCTTGAGAATACCCTGTAACCTGGAAGGCGGGACCCCAGAGCACCTGCATTTTGAGTCGCCCTCGGTGGTCTTGGTGCTCCAGTGTCGGTGGACTCTGATTTGACGAGGGCATACTGAGTGACCAGCTAGCATCATCCAACTCTTATTGAAGGTCTGAATCCTTCAAGCAAATTCTCTGTACGCCGACGTTAACGGCCATGCCTGCGTTGGATTCGACATGGGGGCCGGCCTTCGAGGTCCAACTCCAACTCTGCCCATTGCTCTCTGCGCCCAAGCTCGGCGCGCTGCTTCGACTGCATTCCAACACCAAATAAACTGCCGTATCGACGACCATGGCGCGGCTGAAAGGCGACGATCTGACCATCAGGTGTGGCTCCATCAAGTGGAAGGTCAAGCAGACCGCGCCAATCCCAACCCGTGCTAGGCCTTAATAGAAGCAGCTATTGCCCAGGATTATGACTTTGGGCCACAATCTTCGGAACCATGCCATTGGCAACCTGTGGCACGGACCAGTACAAAAAAGAAAGGTAAAAGTCAGGATGAGTGCGCAGCGTTGGCCCGCCCCAGGATCTGCTGCTAACTCCGTAATCATCACTTGTTCGGTCGTTGCGAGCGGGATCCAGAGCCACCATGGTTTCGGAGTGTAATCGGACGGTGCGTCTGCACATCGCATCCATCAAAAGAACCAAATTCCTCGCCGATTCGGACGAAGCGCGATTCGCGCACGTGGACGAGGTCGATCGACCAGGGCGGTCGTAGACGCAGGTCAAAGTTAATGCCACGCTACCAGCCGGCTGTCTAGTTTTAGGCCGACGGGCACTAAAGGCCCCAGGAACGTCGGGCAACCCTTGGATCAAGCTCATTGCCGCTTAACGCGGGGCGGCCAAAGCTACCAGGCACTAACCATCACCAACGACCCTGCGGCAGCTAATATTTTAGTATCGAGGTAGGAGACACCATACATATTGTCTTCCCAGCCTTCAAGGATATGACTGCCCGCAGCATTCCCCAAATGGCGCCCATCGATGTCAATAATGAATGTGGGTGACCAAACAAGCACCACCTTCCCAATCAATCGGAGTATCGGATTCTCGCCGTTGGCTTGACGATGCATTCCGGCAGAGCGACAGGGGGAGGGGGGGCGTGGCAGCGCAAAGCAAGGCCGATAAACACCAATGGAAGCTCGGTGTCCCGGCGGTTTGCAGTTGACAGCAGTTCGATATCATTTCAGCCCGCACACATGAGTTGATGTCACCTCATCAGTTAATTTCCCACCCTGCGGAGTCCGTTAGGCCAAGGCTCCAGGCCATGGGTTTCTCCTTTCCCATTGACTTTGGGTCATTGCTCGCCCGTCCCAAGGGCCTGCTTGGACCACTTCTCACTATTCCCGACGCGAGAGTCCAAGCGAAGCTAGCGTATGTGGGCAACCACCCTTTCACTAGGCCGATCTGTCATCATCATTAGCAGCATTAGGGTGTCGATGAGATCTCTTGGGACCCAAGCCGTCGGATTCGACTAAACCACGATTGAACATGGCCGGCCGCCTGGTTCGCCTGCGCCGCTGTTCGTGCTGACGCCGCCGGGCATGCCCCCAATTTTCCCCAGGCGCGCCAAACCTTTGACAGAACATATTCAGCATGCTTGGTAGTAGCGAATGCCTATTGAGTATGATCGTCGTTGTTGACAAAACTAGAAACATTTTCGCATCCTTCTTTCTCCGTTCGTCCAGCACCGACATATTTTTTTTTTGTTCAGGTGACAGCCGACCCGCAACCGAGAATTGAAAATGCGTCGAAGCGGGGTTGGAACGATTTTCCCCTCACACCCCCAATGCTTTGAGGCTAGCACGGTGTACTTTCTGGTCCGAGTCACGCCCCATCGTACTCAATTGCAGGTACTTGTACTCTCCACATACTGGAACCAAACAGACCAGTCTTCATTCGGCTTGCCCGGAGTTCGGTCAAGCACACCCCCTCCCCCACACCCGCCCTCTCGCGGTTTGGAATATCATTGGATAGGAGCCAGCCGGCCTTCACGTCTTTCCATGGTTGTCTTAGGAAATCGATACCGATTAAGCCAAAAGGTGGGCTAAAAAAGCCGCAGATTGGATGGGTCTTTGATATCATCAGCTGCGCAGGGTTCCATTTCCAAGAATGGAGGCAAAATCGAATCCTCTTGGGTGGCTCGTACTCGCGTGCGAAACTTCCAAGCCAGACTTCGGTTGATGTCGCTCTCACACCGCCAACTCCTCCGTGTTCCGAGTGGAGCTCGCCGAAGCAGGCCCGTTGCATGGTTGCTGCTTGGAACATTTCTAGCCCCATGGAAAATTGCGTCTCCCGCATGAACCTGCACTAAGGCCTAATCCTACCTCACGGTGGAGGACGAATGCAGAGGACCAAGGTACGACGTACGGTGTACTTCATCCTTCCCTGCCAGATCAAACGCCGCACCTTGGTCGGGCTGCCCTGGGCTGCCCAGCACATGGGCGGCGTGTGCTCTCGCAGCCTACTCCTATTCAGGGCATAGTCAGGGTCGAAGCAGCAGGTCCCAAGACACCGATACCACGGCATGGCCTTCAGACTAAAAGTTTTTAATCCCGGTTTTGGAAAACCAGCCCCGTGATTCACTCGCCAATGCGACCCTTCCCACGACCACTCCACGTGCAGTAGTGGACCAGTGTTGAGATCCTTGATTGAACCTCTTCACTCCCGCCAGCCACCCTTGTCAGCCATTGCGGTGTCACGTCGCATTGTTGCGATTATCCAAGCATCCCCTGGATCTTTGCCTCACGTGGGATACCCACTTAACATGGGTCCGGCATCAACAATCCCGGACAGGGTCGGTGGGCCAGCCGACCGATCTCGCCTTCGCGCTGGAGCGAGACGCACCGAAATGGGGCATCGGATGTCGCACTGTGGCTGGCTTGAGGACGGTTTCGCCGAGGATGGAAGCCGGCGCCCCGCTACTAACGCGCACGCTCTCACACAAAACACACTGGCCATCGAAAAATTCTCCGGCGAAGGCGATGAGGTAAGGTGGAGCAAGTTTAGTTCAGGAAGCACAAAGGAGCCCTGCATGTCACCCGTAGGCCGGCCTTGGGAGCCTGGGGATTACAGGAGGAGGGGCAGGTACTCGGTACACAACCACTCCATGACGGGCCAACTTATATCCGACCTATGCGAAAACCACACTCCTCCCCTTCATCCAGTCACCTGGCTCGAGCGTCATGCGCGTTGACGTTTTGGGCGCTCTCTCAATAGCGGCGTGGCCAATGGGATCTGAGCATGGTCTTGCCGTGGCCGGCTCGTTCCCTGCGCTCGTGCGATGCTTTGGGAGAATCGGTGGTCCCGCCCGCCTGCAATCGAGGAAGACCGCATCCCATTGCGGCGCCGTGGTACTTGTTATGCCTGTTAGAACGTCAGAGAGCTCTTCAATGGTGCCAAGATGAAGTAAACAAAGCAAAGCCAAGTCGGGACGGCTTCTTTCTCAGTGTGTGTTGGCGGCCTCTCCGTCCATCGTCGTCACGGTTGTGGCGCATGAAGCAGTGGCGAGTGGGTGCGGCTCTCGTCCGAGTTGCTGGACGCATTTCGAGTCAAGGCCCGTTTTTAGACCTCCCCCCTCGCCGATAGGCCCGGTGCGGCTGCTGTCTTGCTCGCCCTTGCATACCAACTTTTTCTCTCTACATCTGATTCGTCCTCGAACGAAGAGTGATCAGAGGTGACCAGATGGAAAATCCTCCATGCTCGGCGTGATTCGTTTAGAAGCACTCTTCACGCATAGTCTGTGCTCATCCACCGCCAAGTGGAGGGCCGCGCAGCCAAAAGAGCTCGACGACAACAAAAAGAGTTTGGGGCCAGCTCGAACCGCCTTTTGGCGGTGTGGAAGCTTCAGGTGAGCCGCTGGCCTTGTTTCAACGGCCCCTTCTGAACTACGGAAGATACCTGCTGCCTCATTCTATCTCGGGCTCACCATCGGTCGCGCGAAACGCTGTGAAGCTCCAAGGAACATGGGTTATCAAGCCGATGTTGAAGGCCACCGGCCGTTCCTCCCATTGGTGGCTTCGGAAATTGATCTTGGAAATTGATCTTCAGGGTCCACGGTGCTTTGACCTCTCCCGTTTTGGCAATTTCAAATTCCAAGAGCGACAACATCCCTGGTCTGGGGGAATGCCAGGGGACCCAGTATATTGGACCTCACTAAAATCTCGAAGCTGGAGTACTTCGGGTGTCGGAACAAATGGCGTTCGATGCTTGCTCAAAAGCTTACAGACAGAGTACGGGTAAACTATATCGGACCGGTCCCAAGGTCTCTCAGCGCAACCTGCAAGAACTAAGTACCAAGTTCAGACGAGGCAGACTGGGTCTATTTCCAGAAAAATAAACCCGTCAGCTCCCCTCGGCCGCGTTTGGCGACATCGCAATTACACGTCGTGTCCAGATGATGGGCGGCTCCTCCTCAAGGTTCGCGGCGCGCCCGGCTATCGCTGGTGAGGTCATTTGGGTGGTTGGGGCGGCGATCTCTCCCTCTATGGGTCTGCAAAGAAAGCCAAGACCAGCGCCGCCTGCGTGCCCACCGCCAACTCGCGTTGGCGCTATTTGAAGGGAGGAAGTAAGGGTACCGTACCCTTGGACTGGGGGGTGTGGTGGGTGCGACTGTACAGTGTTTACGACCCAATAACGCGTACTGTCGTCATCGCCTCCAGCGCTGTACCGAAATACCAAAGAGATTGGCGTCCTCCGAGTGCTGGCCAGGTTCTGCAAGGAGTGGGAATATCAAAGGACGTCCCCAGCAGGTATCCTCAAGCTCAAGCCGGTTGGATTCGGCGGAAATTCTGTCGAACGGCACACGCCAATCGGCACGCCAGACTTGCTTCCTTGTGCGACGGATGAACGAGAGTCGGCATTAGCTCGACAACCGCAACCAGATTCCTGGGAACAGTAAGAATGTCACAGCACTCGCGGTAGCGTGGAAGGCATGGTCTGGCCGGCAGCCCCAGTCCCCCGGGATCGGATCCTGACGCTACTCTCAATTTGCGCTAGCTCTCGGGGCCAAAGCACGTCGTCGATCGTTTAGTTTGGAAGGCACGCTGGGGGATGGCCGGCAAATGTTCGCAGAGCGCCAAGCTCTTGCGGACAAAGTTCGGCATGTAGAGCAGTTTTTCTGCTACCTTGACAGGAACACGTCTTTCGTCCAGAAGAGGCAACGACGCGGGGCTTTTTACTGAGAATGGGGAGGATTGATGGTTGCCGGCGGAATGCCGGAGCCCCGACGAGTTCCCGTCCAATCTCAGCTCGCGGCTCCCAGAGCGGGGCGACGACAAGTCTGAGAGCGGGTCGCACAGTCTTGGAGGACGGGGCACACGACTGGGGGGCGCAACCCGACCCTCGCTCTGAAGCTCACGATGTTGACACCCTCCGGCGAACCAAGCTGCGAAACCGGAACTCCCTTCTCTCCACAAGACCGAACGGGCTCCCTCCCAGCCTGCGGGCCCTCATCGGGGGTAAGATTATCATCGTGCACCCCTCAGCTCCTCGTTCTCGTACAAGGAAAATCCCTTCCTCTTATCCACAATTGCGAAAGTCAAGGCGCAAGATTGGTCACAGCTATGGAAGCCTGAACAGTGTCCCAAGCGGAGGACACAGGTAAACTTTTATCATTATTTCTTGAGAACCAGTGTTGCAATTGGGTCGACGTCGATCCTCCCCGCGAACATGCATAAAAGAAAAGGAAGGTCACGATGGGCCGAGATCACAGCGCGGCTTTGCCCTCGGATAACACCAGATATGGGTCCCGGAGGCCAACCGCCTTGCTGTTCTGGATTGGTTTATCGTTCGAGAAAGACCCAACATGACCCCCTTTTTGAGGAAACGTGTGATCAATTGGCGGATGGCCATACGACTGAAGATCGCTGTGGCAGATTATAATTGGTCCTGAGCCCTTTGCCCGCTCACAACACGGGCTAAGAGACAACCTTGAGAGCAGAGTCAGCGAACGCATCGTGCGGGGAAGCTCCGGGCGAAAGCCGGCTACACGAAAGAGAAGAACGGTACGACAAGAAGTCCCACAGGATGGATTGTGATCTCTCATAGGGTCCAGCCCTTGGCATTCAACAATCCCGAAGTCAGCACCCGAGCAAAATCAGGAGCAACATCCCTGCCAAGGACGTCCGACTTCCCTGCCAATCACCAATGCACAGGAAAGAATGCTCCGGCCAAGGAGCAGCGCGGAACAAAAGATTAGAGGTGCCTCGGCACACCCACTCGGGAAATCCGAGCCGCTTTTCATGTGGATACAAGATCCCTACACGTACTTCTCGCCCCGCTTGAAGTATTCAGCTACTGTTGTCGCGACGCGCTTCTTCAAGCGCGTCCTCGATTACAAAAATTTATTCATGTTTTCCAACTGAAGACTTACGATCAGCAAGACGGAAAAGCTGCATTTCGAATAACCTGATGGTTTGTGGAAAAGTTATCGGATATGCAGACGGGGGTTTCTCCGTACTTGTACCTGTCACCGTGGATAGGCGGCAGGATGAACCGCAGACTGGTCACCAAACGAGCCTGTGCCCTCAGTCGAATGCGCCCCCACCCTCACGGTACGGTGCCGAAAGGGAGAACTCAGACTGCGGTTGCATCCTGTCCCACCCCCACCGCAAGCTCCTTCTGTCTTTGGACCAGCCGGCATGGCCTCCTTCCCGCCTTCCATACCCGAGGCGGTGGGAAGCTAATGATGCGGAATTGATGGCGCCAGGGGCGGAAACAACCCATACACCAAGACACGGAACTTCGCAGGGGCAAAGTGAAGAAAAAGCAATTAAGCGAGGGAGGTTGCGGTGCTAGTGCCGTCACACATTACCCCATCCCACATGTTGTTCTCCCGTTTCCGACACTCTGGTCTGGGGTGCGCGCTATCTGGCGATGATCTAGCGCTGGGAAGGTTCCTGTGTCTGGTGCCGAGTTGCACAGAGCCGAGGGCCTGGGTAAGTCGGTCGCACCTTTCGGTGCGCGTTCAATTCGTGAGCTCCGATTGCCGATCCCTTCCCTCCACTGGAGTCCTGGTCCTCGGTCTGTGGTACTCCGTGACAGTTGGGGACAGGGGGCCCAGCAGGGGGTCCAGGTACTTCTAGCATACCAAGTACGAGTATCCATTTCTATTTGCCGATCGGATCGGGGGCGCCGCGCGGCCTGGGGAGCAGGGAGCCGCGACGATTCCTGACGATGCCTCAACGGAAAGACAAAAGGTTAGTATGCTTGCCAGGGGCGCGCCGATCTATTCTTCGACTTGGTGATTCCACTGTATTGGGATCGAGAAGCCATAATGCGGCCCAGAGTAGCCATGCGAAGCAGGCATTCGGCTGTTTCTCGGGGTTGCTGTTTGGCCAAGGAGTCGCGGATTTGTGACGTCCCGACACACATAAACCCCCGGGGCGCAGAACTGTCACAAGTCCGATCATCGTCCCCAGGCCGGCCTGACTATACGATTCGTAAAATCCCGCGGAGTGTCACCGCCGGCAACCCCACTGGGTAAACTTGATGGTGAGAGAGGATGATATCATGCATCTAGGGTTGTCGGATACCCCGCGAGCGTTTTTCGACGTTAGTCAACGAGGTGGAACTGCTACGCAGAGGCTAGGTGCTTTGCCCCAGTGCCAGTACCAGCTCAGCAAAGGCTAAGTGCCAGGTGCGCCGAACACGCACGTTCCGTCTAGTCGGGGAGGAGCGAAGGAACGCGTGCTATGACCGTGGTGCACTTTCGACCTGAGGAGCTCATCCAAGTCAGGACCAGTCCAGGCGACGTCAGTTCCTCGAGGCTCGTATCAAGGCGGCACATTCTCGTCTTAACTTCCCGTAAGGATGGGTACATGAAGCTGGTCTACAGGCTTCGAGGAAGGGAAGTCTGCTCGTCACTTTCTTGAGTGCCCAGAATTGTCCGCTATCTACCTCTGAACGACGACAACTCGCAGGCCGGAGGATGTCGTATTCTCTCTCACAATGCTACTCATGCTAGGAGGCGGTCCTCTGCCAGCGCACGCTCTGCATAGCTGCCTCTCGGGAATGCCCCACGACGCTTATTGAGCCTTCCAGGCAGTCCAACGCTAGCCCATGAACGAAGCACGGCCGGCGGTGCTTCCTTCTAATGCATCTGCTAAAATAGTGGGCGCACGAGATAGCGTAACGGCCGAGGAGAGCATGCTTTTGGGGGCCATCCCACGTTTCGATGATAGGACAAACACTAACGTCCGCAGAGGAGCTTGCCGTCGTTACTCCTTACACAATGAAGCTCTCGAACCTGTTGCATCGCCGGGCCTCTGGAAGAACTTTACAACACATACATATCGTATGCCGACCTCGGAGCGATTCTTCGTGCTATCCGAGCCGATCGGCTCGAGGCAGGCGAAAAGTGACCAAGCGCAGCGCTCTCCTCATCCTTGCTTCGGACCACACCTCCCCGACGAGACGGAAGTTCGGAGCAGGATGTAAAAGAATCCAAAAAGAAGCGGGGGAAGCCCCAGCGGGTCCTTTGCCATCCGGTTGAACGATAAGGGTTTTCAACCCTTGGGTCTCTGAATATGCACCTCCATCCCAATATGGCAGGCGACCTGCTCCGCAGAACAGATCGGCAGTGCTTTGTGAGCGGGAGAGGACATGAATGATGACTCTCCACAGCGTTGCGGAGCTCGAACGCAGAATCTCCCTAGCGGGGCCCAGCCCACCGGAATGGCGCTATTCCTTGAGAAGCGAAGTTTCCCTGATGGTATCAGTGATACCTAATCGCCATTCTGGCTGGTGCCCTCACCCCCCCCTGATGATACTTGCGCTAGCCGGCTTCCAAGGGCACTATACAAGTTTCCGCAGTTCGTTTGGTCGATTCAAGAGACGGGCTTCACGCCAACGCGCGGCATTTCCGCCTTTGGAGCAGTGCTTGGAGGGCTCCTTCAAGGAGAGCACGGTTATCAGGGCGCTGGGCCTCACCCCTGTAGGCAAACTAGTCCACTTATGGGATGTTTAACGATGGGGTGCCGCTGGACGTTTGCGTCCTTGGCCGCCACAGGAAGCGTCACACTGCTCAATCGACCCCAGTCTCTCTGGTCATGGAGTTCGTCTTCGAGGAAATGAGGGGCATGCAGTTCGAGCTGGAAGAAAAAAAAATGAAATCATTCGCCCCTCTCACACGCCCCCGCC
>JAMBUN010000142.1:0-45309 GCA_030271035.1 Microascus cirrosus
TTTTGTACCCCCCCCCCCCCCCCCCCCTCCACGTTGAAGCATGCCCACAACGACAGTGTCTTAACAGCTTCATAGGATATCGTTTACCGGGACTCGGCGGAAGAGGCGAACATGACTGAAGTTCTGACTTCGAAGTCTGAAGGCGGGCTGAGCCTGCTGAACTCATTGATCGCAAACATCAACTCCAAACAGACAGCCAAACGCGCTCTCTTCTCGGGCGTTCCCTTTGAGATCGCGCCCGGGATGACGATATCCATCAAAGGATACAATGTCATACACCGCCAGAAGGAAGAAAGGAGCTGCTACATCTGGCTCGACGGTGAGATACCGCAGATCGCGACGAGTGAGACGACCAAGGTGTCCGAAGATAGCGCGCGGACCATTCAAAAGGGTGAGACGAAGAAGGCGTACAAGTTCGGGGGTGAGTACGTATACTTCACGCCAGAGGAGCAGAAATCACTCAAGGACTTTGGTCCGACTGGAATTCGGATCATCGGGTTTAAACCACGGTCAAGCCTGCCGATCTGGGCGAGTATCAAGAGAGCTTCGTTCATATTCCCCAGCGAGGAGCACTACGTGGGCTCCACGCGAGTGTTCACCGCCCTCTGGAAGAAACTCATAAAGGACGATAAGATTGGCGTGGCGTGGGCTATAACGCGTTCAAACGCTAAGCCTGCACTGTTCGCCATCGTACCCTCCCGAAATCGTGGCGAGGAGGGCTCTGGGACGCCATTCCTCCCCGCTGGGCTGTGGCTCTACCCCTTACCGTTCGCGGACGACATTCGGAATCCTCCCGACCTTCCTGAGCCGGTTCAAGCGTCGGACGACCTTGCCGAAAAGGTCAAGATAATTACGGAGAACCTCTGGTTCCCGAACCGCATGTACGACCCCTCGAGGTATCCCAACCCGCAACTCCAATGGCACTATAAGATCCTGCAAGCGCTGGCGCTTCAGGAGGAAGTCCCTGAGCATGCGGAGGACACGACGATACCTAAGTACAAATCTATCGGCAAGCGCGTCGGGGGCCACATTAGGGACTGGGAGGCGCTAGTTGATGAGGAGGTCGCGCACATGAAGAAAGCGAGCGCCGTCAAGCGCGACGCTGAGACGGACGAAGACGAAAAGCCGAAGAAGAGGGTTAAGACGGAGAAGGCGTCGACTCCCGGGCCACAGATGAGCGATCCGCAACTCAAGGCTGCGAGTGATACAGGAGGGTTGACGAAGATGACGGTCAACCAGTTGAAAGATGTGTTGGCGATGCGAGGGCTGCCTGTGCAAGGGAAGAAAGCAGAGCTGGTTGAGAGGCTGGAGGCGTGGGTTGATGAGAATGCGTAGGGGCTTTGGGAGGGAGCTGTAATACCACAAGCTAGTTTAAGTACTTACCTATCGTGCACGACTTATGACATTTAAACACCAGGAAGTATCCGGAGGAGCTGAATCCAGTTCCGGTGAGTCTGTTGATCGAATACAATTGGCATTGAAAAGGTGCTAGCTCTTCCAGTGAGGAATTCCCCGCTCGGCCTCTCCGATAGCACAAACAATGAGATATTGTTATTACGCTCGTCGTGAGTCCGGGCCACGGATCGGATAATCTGACGTGGGGAAGTTGCCGTTTGTGGTGGCCGAAGCGCCAGCTGACAGTTAACTACCTCAACTGCAACCTATCGCAGTCGGAACCACTGCGATTTCATACCCAGACGCGCGAGGCACCGCGACGTCCCCGATATTGCGACCACAGCGACAGGCTCCCCACAAATGCGATCGGCCGTGTCTGGGCCCTCTCCATCCTGCGCGCGTGCGCTAGGGCCATACGGAGACCGATGAAATAATGACCGACATCTTCTCGATCCTCGGCCAGGCGGCGACACCTCGCAATTCGCTCTCGGGCACCTCGATCGAAGACCTCGAGAGCCACCTGCGCCACCTGCTAGAATCGAAGGTTTCGCCCCTGAAAGCCGAGCGCCTGTCATTTACCTATGAGATTACATCGAGCGCGCGATTCGCCATATCGCTGTCCCAGTCCGAGAATGACTTTCTCGAAGGCCTCGTTGGGATCAACCCCACGCTCAGCGGGGCGAGGTCGTCGGAAGCACCAGACAGCGCGCAGTTCACACGCGTCATTACGACGAACGATACGATTATGAACCAGCCGCAGGAAAACCCGGCGCTGCAGATGGTAGTGGCTAGGCACATTATGGGGATCGTGGGAGCGTGCGACGGCAGTTCGTGGGCAGTTCAGGAGGCGTCGAGGGGCCCACAAGGCTGGTCGTTTACATACACATGCAAGGACTCAATGCAGTCATGGCGAACCCAAAATGCGAAGAACATGCAGAGCGTGGTGGTGGGCGAGTACAGCGAGAAAGAGAGGGATCCAGTGTCATCGAGTATGTGGAACCGGCCGCGCCGCTTGCCTTGGCTACGTCGCTAACAGAACCAGGCCGTCCTGCTTTCGACTGCAGCGGCTCAGTGGTCGTCTCTTTCTCCCGGCGATCTAGGAACATCACCGTAAAATACAAGCATATGCCATTCCATAAGACTGTTGCCGAGCTATACGATTACTTTGCGCCACCCCCTCCGCCCGAACCGCTCGTCACTACGACGCCGAAGTCAGCAAAGGCAAGCAGGAAGGGTTATGTTCAAAACGGGACCGTAGAAGGAAGCGCCAGGAAGAAGTCGAGAAAGAAGGGTGGTGTAGGGGCCGATGCAAATGGGGAGGGTGCTGCTGAGACTGGAGCTTGGGACGAGAGCATTGCCATCGATGGCCAGGATGCAGCCGGCGCAGGCCAGCCGGATGGAACGCCACAGGAGAAGTCGAAACAGAAGCACAGGTATAAGAAGGAAAAGGAGGAGGAAGAGAAGAAGAATGAAGCCGCAGCGGGAAAGTCGGAGGAGCAACAGGCTGGCTTGGAACAGCCTGCGGAGCGCGCCAGTAGAGACGCCTCGGCACAGCTTGACTCCATCGTCAAGGTTGATTCTAAGGAAGCAGCGCGAAGGCGTCAGAAGGCTACCGAGCTCCTGAGCAATGCAGGAGTGGACCCGGAGACCCTGTCTACGGATCAGTTCAACATCTTCGCAAACCAGTCGCCCGCGCTGCAGCAGGAATCGTTGGCCATGCTTGTCGAATATGGTGCGGAAAGGCTGAGAATTGTTCACCCTAACAAGGATAGTTCGCCACGAAACACGGCGCCAGGCGAAACGGCTGGGGTAGCTCCTACATCCACCACCGCACTAGCATCAACAGCCGCTGAGTCCCAAGTGACAGCTCCCACGGAAAGTGCAGATGCCCCGACCCGGCGCCAGAGGCGGCCGAGGGTGACACAGGGGTCATGCACGAATTGCCGTGGACAGAAGGGTATCAAGGTAGGATTTCCAGTATTACTATTCCTTTAGCAACCGCTGATATTGTGATAGTGCGGACGAGAGAAGCCAGCGTGTCAGAACTGCATTGACGCAGGAGTGGACTGCTCATATCCTTTCCAGCAGAGCCGCCCCAAGAAGCGGAAGAGTGATGTGGAAGTTTTGGATGACGCCCCTCACCCGGAACCCCCACGGCCGGAACCACAGCCTGAGCCGTATCAGGAGCCGACAGCTGCTCACCGGCCACAGATGAGGTTAAAATCGGGAGGAACCCAACATAGCCTCCCGACTGGACGAAGAAGCATTGGATCGAACGAACACCCGCCAGTTGCCATTCCAAGGTCACCCTCGACTCCTAATTGGCGGACAGTAAAGCCAAGCTCACTCGAAGCATCCCAACCACAGGCTAGGCAGCCTACTATCCTACAATCGGCCCCCGCTCCAACTGCTCAGGTGCAGCCCCACGGATATCAGGATATACAGTACGACACGGCGCTCTCCCGTGCCGCTGTCGAGACAACGAAGAGCCCACAAGCCAAGGCGGCCTCAATGCAGTCGCAGTCTCGGAGGTCTCCGAATCAAAAGGCAGCCGCGGTGTCCAATCCGAGGACGAACTCGCTCCACGGCCACCGGGGACAGAGTCAGACGCCCGTGCAGGAGGCAACGCCCTTGCATGCTCCCGTAACCTCGGCCTCCCAAACGCACCCGTCGGCTCAGCAGCGCTCAGTGACCCCCGCGCAGTCATCGCGGGCAACGAGCGCGCCGTACCAACACAACAGCGTGTCCAACGTGCCGGCGAGTAAGAGCCCCGACGCGGCATCATACAACGCTACGTTAGGCCTGTCTGGACTCGGTAACCACGGTTTCGGCTTCTCTTCCCAGAATGAAGGTGATCAAAGCGCGCGTATCGGCTATGAACCGTACTCGGATCATCCCGTTGTGAGCAATCAACTTTATGCATCGCACAACTTCAACCAGGGCAACCGGGCGAATACGGAGATGCCGACCACGTCAGCCCAGATGAAGACGCCGGGCTACGCGACATCTTCGCCCATGTCCACCTCATCCATACCTAACTCCCGCTGGCCCTGGCGGGCAGCCTCAGCCCCCGCACCAACTTCTCAGACACCTCTCACCACCCAGATTCACAACTCCCAGGCACAGTTCAACCGCAACATGAGCCAACCGACCTCCAACAACACCCATGCTCAGACTTCCTCCAACCCATACACCAAGAAACCGTAGACACAATCACCTCCTTACAGCCCGCAGCAGCACCACCACCAACAGAGTTGGTATGGGCTCAAGTTAGATGGTGGCGGCGACGCATACATCTCGGGATCGTATGCGCAGCAAGGGCCCATGGGGTCGGGAGGCGATGGTGGGGAATGGGCCTCATGACCTATCGGGGTCCGCGTATCCTCGGTCTTAGAACCCCCTTCTCTCTTATTCGCTTTTTGTTCTTCTTCTTGATATAACCAGGCTTGCCGTTTGTTTTCAAGGATGTGGACAGCATGAACGGCGCGTTTATGGTTGCTTTAAGTTGCTTAGGGGGGTGATTTAGGGATAAAAGGCAGGACAGGCGTTGGGGTCTAGTCGCTAAGTCGAGATATCCCTTCATTGATGCCAAGTGCATTTCTTTTCTTCATTTTGATATGTCAAATATATTACAGGAGTGTACAACGTTGGTATCTCACAGGTCTCCCGTGCTGGCCATGTCCCTCACCTCCTGAGCAACCGCGGGACTTCGCCTCGCTACCTCCTTGAGAAACTCCAATGCCCGCTCGTCCTCTTCGCTCATCATCTCAATCGTGACGGTCCGCACAGCATCCGCGTAGGTCTCCCAGGCGTCCGCTTCTCCTTCGTACACGGCGTCCATGCGCCGCAGATAGCCCAGCGCCGCGTCGACGTCATGCGGCGCGAGGTTAGACGCCAGGCGGGCGAGATCAGCCGGGGGGAGATTGAGGCTGTGCGGGAAGAGAGTTATGGCCTTTGCACAGATGGGAAGCGGTGGGATGGGGAGGGTGAGGAAAGGGAGC
This sequence comes from Microascus cirrosus, assembly GCA_030271035.1. Classification (NCBI taxonomy): domain Eukaryota; kingdom Fungi; phylum Ascomycota; class Sordariomycetes; order Microascales; family Microascaceae; genus Microascus; species Microascus cirrosus. The sequence continues at coordinate 5,397 of JAMBUN010000142.1, forward strand.
AAGGTTGTTTGGGTGGGCTGGTCGGGCGTGAGGCTCTCCATCCGGTCTAGAATATCCACCGCGGTGGATACATCGTCGGTTTCGACAGCAGCCTCGAGGAGGACATTAACCGCCGCGACAGGAACGCGGTACGTCTCCTGCAACCTCTCCAATATTCCGACACAAGAAGCAATCTCCTCCGGTCGCTTCTTCAATGCGGAGAACAACTCCCTTGTCGCATCCCGCCTCGGCCTAATGCCCGCCCCGTCCATGACACACAGCATCCGAAACGCCCCCTCGAGGTCGCCCGCGCCGGCGTAGGCTTCTACCACGGGCTCAAAGTGGTGGAACGACATTTGCACTTTCCTGTCTGAGAGGCGTCGCAGAGCCTCGAGGGCTAGCGGCGGGTCCGCGTGCCGGGCGGCGGTATTAAGTATGTTTAGGAGCGTCCCGTCTGATGGGGTTATCTTGGCGCCTACGGTTCGCCAGAGGTGCGTTGTGGAAGAGTGGTGCTGCGCTGCGGCGCAGGTGTCGAGGAGGAAGTAGAATATGTCGTCGCGCGGGGGGGGTTCCTGCTGCATTCTGTGGTTGAGGTGTGTGATCGACTCGTCTATGAAGCCTAGGTTCGCGAGCGCAAAGATGAGTATCTCGTGGAGGTAAGGCGGCACAGTCACGCCGTCGGAAAGCATGTTTTCTACCTCATCTAGCGCCATCTCGTACTGCCCATCCCGGAGGAGCCCGAGCGCCGTGTTGATCCTGTGCGAGGGAGTTGTCTCGATCCAATCCTTGCGCATGTAGTTCAGTAGGATCGTGCGGAAGATGTGGTTAGAGTGGACGGCTAGGACCTAGAACGAATCAGTCAGTGTCCCATACAAGCGTGCACTCCTGATCACGTTCCAGGAGGCTACTCACCGCCAGTGCTGCGCCGTAGAAAGCTGGCCGCGGCTTCAGGCCCAGAGCAAGCATTTCGTTGAGCGCAAACCCCACCGTACCTGCGCTGCCGCCGGGATGGCAGTGGCGCGCGGCCAATGCCTCGAAGCGGTCGTGGACGTAGGTTGGGCCGTGGAACTCGAGCATTCTCAAACCCTCATCACGGTCGTAGGGCTTTCGGGAGACAGAGCCTTCCAAAAACACCGCCCTGGGATGCCTCCTAGCCCCCCAAGTGTCGCGTGATCCACCGACGTGCGAATCCGTCTCGAACTGGGTATCCGGTCTCGACTGTCGTGGAGACCTGCAGTTTCCATGCCACAAATCGCGATCCTCCTCCCCCGACGTCGCATGAATGGGCGTCAACTCCTGCTTCCTGGGGTCCCGTCGCGACGGAATCCCGGCGCCCTTGCGCCATGGGTTGGGCGCGTTCCAGGACACGCAAGCGCGCGGGAGGCCCTTTGAGCCACGAGGTAGTGGGCGACTATGTGTGTGGTAGGATCGCCATGACCTTGCGAGGATTCGCAGGGTCTTCATGGCGGGCGATGAGCCATTGAAACGGCCGGACAGAGCATATGAGCTGAATCGAAGCGAGAATTAATGTGGCACGATGTCGTTGTACAAGAGGTGATTAGTCACCAGCCGAGCTGGGATTCCAGGCTAGGGTGACGATACCGATTACATGCGGGAACCAGGAACTGCCGTGCTGTGATTTGCGAGGAAATGAACATTTAAGTGAAATATCTATGAACACACTCTATCGTCTAAAACACATCTGAGAACCCGACATCCTACTTTCTCTCATGCACGAGAACACCCTTCACCCAGACCTCCTTGCAATTCCTGTCATCCCCATTGAACAGCCACTTCGCGACCTTCTCCTCCCACGTCTCCCACCCAAACACATCCACGTTCGACTCAGCGCAGTTAATACCGTCCTCTCCAACTCGACCCAGCTTCACGAGCTGCGCATCGAACTCTATCCCCACCTTGAAAGCCCCAACCTTCTTATCCAGCCCCATGACGGCAGCGCCCCCGCGCGTGGCTAGGTAGAGGACTTCCTCCACTGTAAGCTTCGTCTTCTCCCGCTCCTTTCCCTCCGGCATTGCCATGGCCACGTGTCGACTCACGAGGCTTGCCTGCCGCGCGTTCTCCAGGATGGAGGGCGCGTATCCGCCCGACATGTCCGTCCCCAGCCCGACATCAATCCCGTTGTCCCACAGCCACCGCACGCTCGCCGCACCGCTTGATAGACTGGAGTTGCTCGCGGGGCAATGCGAGATCTTTGCGCCCCGCGTGGATATCAGGAGAGCTTCCGCATCGGAGAGGTGGATTCCGTGTGCGAGGATAGTTTTCGGCGTGAGCAGTCCGTAGGCGTCGTAGACGGAGGCGTAATCGGTGCTATTCGGGAAAAGCTTCTTGACCAGCTCAAGCTCGCCATTGTTCTCCGCTATGTGCGTCTGCACAGGAAGGTCCGTGTCGGCGTGTAACTCGCCGAGCAGTGCTAGTGCCTTTTGCGTGCAGCTCGGCGCGAAGCGGGGAGTTATGACGGGGCTCACCATCTCGTATTTGGGATCAATAGTTTTTATATACTCAATACACTCCTTTGTGAGTTGAATTGAGTCCTCAGGCGACTCGTCGCGATAGTAGTCCGGACACGTCCTTTCATCATCCATGCACACACGCCCTACGAAAGCCCTCAGTCCCATCGAGAGACACAGGTCTGCCAGCACGTTCGTGGACGCCACGTCCCGCGCGGCGTAGATGGCCACCGTAGTGGTGCCGTGCGACAACATGCGACGGAGGGCGGCGGTGTAGACGCGGCGGGCGAGAGCCGGGTCCGCAAGCTTGGCTTCCATGGGGAAGGTGTAGGTGTTCAGCCAGTCTAGGAGAGTGGACTTGCCAAAGATGCCGACGTTGGGGTACTGCGGGACGTGGACGTGGGTGTCTTCAGTCTTATTAGCCATGCTCACCGAAGGGTTACTGAGACGGAAACTCACCAATAAATCCGGGAAAGAAGAACTCGTCATCCCTACAGGTCCGGACGTCGACATTATTCATAGACCAGCCCAGGGACGAAAGGGCCTCCGTGACCTTGGCTCTATCCTCCGTGACAGCCGCTATCTTGCCTTTTTCGTCAACGCATACGACGGCATCGATGAGATAGGCAAGATGCTCGCGGCTCTCGGGGTAAATGAAATTGCCCAGAAGGACCTTCCTGCTGCCGGACGCCATAGTGATTATAATGTGGATCGCGATATTGTAAAGAAGTGAAAGTCGGATGCGTCAGCGCGGGTTGAGCTCCGTTTTAAACCCAAGGCAGGAGCTGGGGAGCTTGCAGCCCGGCTAAGACACAGAAGAGGAAGGCGCGGCCAGCTCCGAAGGGAAAGCTCCGACCGACCCCGCGGACCCCGCCCGGAAGCTGACGGGCAGTCGCAGGCGGCAAGGGTCGCACCTGCGTTCAGTATTGTGTCGGGAGCTGCCGGCGTTTCCTACATCTCAACGCGTCAAAGACAACATTTGAGGCCATAACATCACAATCAAGCCTACTACTCTAATGTGAATACGAAATAAATTCAGAACATTATGAACCGCGATCAAACATTAAAAAAACATTAAAGCCAAGCCCGAATCTATCATCGCAGAAGCAAAACCCAAACAATTCTCCTCATAGAAGCGTTCATCCCCGGCATAATAATCCGATCTCAATCCATCCGATAATATTCTCCGTCTATTACTCCACTTTCCCCTGTGATTAGGCCGCCGCGCCAGCTCCAGCCGTCTCAACATCCACGCCGTTCAGAGCTCCCGTCTCCGAGCTCCCGCTTTCATCGCTGCTCTCAGCCTCGTCCCGGTTGTACTTCTCCCAGTTCGCTAGGACGTGCCCAATCCGCGGCGAGTTCGTCAGCTTGTAGACGTCCTCGAAATACTCCTTGGTCAACTCGAACGGCCGCGCCGTCACGTTGGGGATGTACTTCCCGATCAGCTTGGCCGGGTCGATCGTTGTCTTGTTGATCTTCTTAAGGAGGAATGATCTGAAGGGCTTAACGCCCGACCGCAGGAAGGTCGAGTGGAACGGCACGTCGATGCCCTTCAAGGGGATGGTCGCGAAGCCACGCTCGAGTTCCAGCGGCGTCGGCTTCTTGAGCGTTGCGTCCGCGCTGCCGCGGATGATCTTCCGCAGCGCGTCCTTCGCCTCGGGCATGTTGCCCTTCATCTCCTCAATATTGATCTGCTGCTTCTTGAGGAAGTTGGTCACACCCGTGAGCGTGTCAAGCGCCCGTAGGTCACCCGCACACACGTACTGCATGTTGGCGATGTTGTAGTTGACGATCTCGATGAGCCATCCGGTCTCCTCCGCAATGTTGTCCACCACGTACTGTAGGGCTTGCTCGTTGAAGGTCTTGGAGATGCGTCCCGGGTTGACGGCGCACATGGAGTAGTTCGACCGGCCCGCCTCATCGCGCTCGACAGCCACCTGCATCGTCAGACCGCGGTAGAACACGACCGATACCAGGCTCTCGATGGGCATAACATCAGCGAGCGCAGTGAGGGCCGAGTACTCGCCGAGCGAGTGACCCGCGAATGTGCTGTCGCGGGGGACGAGACCCTTGGACTTCATGTCCTCAAAGCTGGCCTTCTCCATAAGCGTCAGCGCCGGTTGCGTGAACTGTGTCGCCGAGAGCAGGCCCGCCGGAGACTTGTACGTGTAGGACGTCGTCGACTCATCAATCTCCTTGAAAATGCGCTCCGACTTGACGCTGCCATCGCCCGAAACCGTCTCGAAAGTCATCGCCATGTAGTTCTGGCGGATTGCCTTTCCGCGGGGGCCACCGAAGTGAATGGTGAGCTCCTTGGGGTTGTTCCGGACGATGTTGGTAATGGAGAAGCCATAATTATCCAGGAGGTACTTGTCGGCACGATCCCAGATCTCCTTGGCTACAGGGCTGCTGGCGTACAGGTCCATACCCATACCCTGCTCCTGCGAGCCCTGGCCCGTAAAGACATACGCCGTCACGGGCTGCTCGACCTCAGCCTCGCCAAGGAGCACCTTCTCCTCCGACTCATTATTGCTCGCCTCAACCTTGATGATCTTGCGACCAGCCACCATGCCGACATGCTGAAGCTTGACTTGGATGTCGTCGTTAGGAAGCACCATGCCAACTAGAGAGGCGTGGAAACTCCTCACGCGACCAATGTTGTTATCAGCGGCCCAGGTCTCCACAAGGCTACGAACGGCAGCACTCGAGTACATGCCGTGCGTGATCGTACCAGGTAAGTTGGCGTACTCCGAGAAGACGCGGGAGACATGGATCGGGTTGTAGTCGCCCGAAACACGCGCGTAGTTCTCGTTGGAGGCAGGGGCGCGGAGCTGGAGGGGCTCCTTCCCACTAAGCGGGATAGGGTTTTCGAAGTGTACCGGCTGGTCGAGAGGAACACCATACCGACTCAGATAGTCAGTGACAGGGTTGCCGTGGGATGCCCCGGCCTCGTAGTCAACGCTCGCCACCTGGATGATCTCCTTGGTGGGAAGCTCGAGCAAGACTGAGCCCCGGGTCTCAACGCTGCTGAAGATGTTCTTATTCTTGTACTTGACGAGGCTCTGGAGCCTGAACGTGAGCGTCTGCCCGAGGAGCTCAATGTTGCGAGGCATGTCGTCAGCAACGAACCACTGCTTCGACCGGAGCACGGCCACGTCCTTGCTCGTGGCGAGGTGGACCTTGACCGGGGTCTCCAACTTGCGCTGGAAGGTGTTCTCGTAGTCCGTGTAGGTGCCACGGTAGAGGAACTGCGAGGTCACCTCCATGACGGCCTCGCCTTCCCGGAAAATGGTACCGCACACCTCCACCATCTTGCCGGAATCCTGGTTGATGACAGCGTTGATCTGGGCAGTGGTGTGGACGACGTCGCCCTTCTTCAGCGGTTCGGCGCCGGGCATCATGCGGAAGGCATTGGAAAGGTGGACGAGCTTCAGAAGATCACCATCTATCTTGCGGGGGAAAATGGGCTTCGTGATGGCCTTCCAGCCAACAACAATGGCAAAGTCCATAGGAGCGTACATGACCTTTCCAGGGCGGTCAACAAAAGCCTCGCCTTTGTTGCCGACCGCGTGGATGAAGTCGTTGATGGCCTCAGAAGTGATGGTAGTCTTGCCACCATCGAATTTGGCCGTGACTAGAGCGTCGAGGTCAAGAGTCTCGTTACCGAACCACGCCTTCCAGTAGAACTCCTTGATGCGGTCGTTACGGCCATCCATGACCTCGTGAATGGGCGCAAAGCCGGCTTCGGGGTGGTAGGTGAACTTCAAGGTCATGGGAACAGGCGAACCGACAGCTGTCGTCTCCTTGATGAGGTTGACTACGATCTCGTTATCGCTGCCTGGCTTAACCTCGATCACATCAACGTAGTGGTTGTGCCGAGGCTGTTCCTTGACAGTGATCACAGTCTTCGCAGGGTCGTTGGGGTATTGAATCTCGACGAAGAGACCGCGAACGGGCGCGAAGATGCGCTTCAGAGGGTTAGTCTCATACTTTTGACCCTGGACAACCACGTCAGATAGGAGAAGAGCATGGCGCCAGTTCCTCTTGGGCCCTGCAAGGAGGGCGAGCCAGGACTCAAGGGGAGGCATGACTGCAGAAGCCGACGATGAAAGGCGATATGTGTTCTTGTGTGTGTCGTACGCAACGGTGAGTGACTCCAGATCTGTGGGAATCTCCGGCTCGATAAGCCTGCCGCCGAAGTACTCCACGGTTGGGATGCGACTAGAGTCGCCGCCATACACGTCTCGCGTCAAGGCTTCGATGTGGCCGTTGTGGATACCGTCAAGGATGGACTGAACGGGCTCATCCATAACAGTGGAATACTTGACAGCGACAGGGCCCTGTAGAACACAGGTTCTGCCAACATCCTGATCGGGGACAGCCTGCAGGTCCTCCGATTGCCAAAGCGAGTCCTTCTTGAAGTAGAACTCGAAGTTGTCGTCGAAGATGGGGACAAACGGCACAGGCTTCTGGAAGGGGAACATGCAGAGCAGGAGGAAGTGCTCGACGTCATGGGCATTAACGATCTGTGTCTCTGCCTCAGGATACGCAGCCAGGATGCGGTCGACGGTCTCAAACGGCTCCTGCAACTCGGACTTGTTCTGGAGCAGCGAGGGTTGACCGGGGGTTTGCGTAAAGCGCTCCTCGACACGCTGGATCCAATCGGCAGTGAGCCGGATGTAGGTGGGGTCGATCCAACGCGACTCGTGCTTGACATAGAGGAGCTCGATCATGCGGCGGACAATCTCAGCGTAGGTCATTTCATCCAAGTCCACAGTCTTGCCGTGCTTGTTCTTGCCGAACCAGACCTTCTGGAAGTTGTCATTGAGGTTGCGGATAATCCAGTCGCGGTTCTTCTGGAGCTCGGCAACGCGCTTCTCCTTGGGAAGGCTGAAGATCTTCTTGTCGATTTCGGACCAGAAGCGAACACCGCGAGTGGCAAGCTTGTGGATGGGCTCGCCCATCTCTGAGCGAACGGTCAGGATGCCACCCGTCGGGGTCTTGTAGGTTTGCTCCCACTGCGAGTCGTCAATGCCAGGGGCTTCAATGATAGCCCTTTTGGCATCGGGGCTGGTCTTGGACTCCTTGGCAACCATCATACGACTGCCGAACAAGCAGCCGTCGAACGGCATTGGGGGGTAGCCGAACCTCTTCGACCATTCACCGGTGATGTAAGGGTACGTGTCGTCAGCCCCGCCAAAGCCGGATCCGGCAACTAGAATGATGTTCTCCGCCCGACGAATACGAGCATACATCTGTAGAACAGGCTGGTGGAAGTCCTCGTACGAGTGATGGCCTCCCGCTCGTCCACCGGTCCATTGAAGGATGACGGGGAAAGTAGGGTTGGAGTTGGCGATGTTGATGACGGACTGAATGGCATCAACAGAACCGGGCTTGAACGAAATATGCTTGATGCCAAGCGTCTCGATATATTCGTTCGCGATTTCGATGGAAGGCACACCAGCACCGATAGTCAGGCCACTAATAGGGACACCCTCAGCGCGGAGGCGGGCAAGAAGAGGAATCTGCCAGGACATCGCGGCAGGGTTGACGTAAATCAAGTTGATGTTGATGCCACGGCCCGGCGGAATGTTGGCCTCGATCTTGCGGATAGCCGTCTCCATCATGCGAGGATCGAAGTAGCCACCGCCGGAAAGCTCAATAGAGTAGCCGGCGTTCATGGTGGCCGCCATGAAATCAGGGCTGATGGTTGTGGGAGTCATACCAGCGACCAAGATCGGGGGAAGTCCGATCAGACGGCTCAGACGAGTATCCAGATACGTGCGGCCATTCGAAGTTTTAACGAGCTTCGGCCCGAACTCCTTGACCCAGTCAATGGAGTACTTGACCGCGTTCTCCTCGTCACGGTCAAAGAGCTCCTGCTTATACCCTACTTCCGGGATGGTGCCCTCGACGGAACCAGCAAGGATGACGCGCACGCCAGAGCCCTCCTTGTTTCGGCTGGTGAGAATGCCAATACCCGAGATGCCACCGGGACCGAAGTCCAGGACGTGAGTAGCCTCGGGGAAGGCCGTGGCCTTCTCCCAAGAAACAGGATCCCGAGTAATCAGCCGGATCAATGTCGGAACGATGTCCCCTTCCACCTTGTCACGGATATCCTCACCAGTGTTGGTATCGTACAGGGAGATATCAAGAGACGAGGAGTCAATCTTCACATCGGCCAAGTCCTTATCAAGGAGTTCCGTGGCGGCGGAAAGATATTTGCTGTGGAAGGGAGCCGTGATGGGCAAGAAGCGGTTGGCAAAGCGCACCTTCCGGTCGGTGTGGGGGATACGGTTTTGATCAAGGCCAGTCGGCGCCTTCACCTTGCGTAGCCGCACATTGAGACCGTACAGAGAGATCGGTGGGCCGGTAACAACCATGTTCCTGGGGCTGTTGATGAGGGAGATACCGATGTGACGGTCAGCCGGGAGGTAATGGTTCGTCGCATCGATGTGCTTCTGGACCTCGGGTTGTGACAAATCCCTGATGCTAAGCATGGGGGTGGGAGCTCCCTCCCCATTGTCGATCGAGTCGCGCAGCATAGAGGGAGTGATGGAGGTGATGGGGAAGGTCTGCTGGCTACGGGCACCAATCCAGAAGAGGATAGTGAGAGCGCTCACCACCACCTCGCGCCATTCATCCCACGACCCGGCAGCAGCGGTGGCCGCAGCAACGACGACACCTTGCGAGTGTCCAGTGGTTCCCTGAATCCTGTCTCGCAGAACGCCAGGGTGGACACCAAGGACCTTGCAGGTTACCTCGTAGTGGGCCAGTTGCAGCAGCCCAATGAGCGGGAAGCTCACCGGCGCAGAGATGAGGTAGTCTACATCGGGTGTGGCTTCAGGGTTCTGCAGCCAACCGAGCACGTCGAGACCCTTCGAATACAGCTTCTCCGCCTCGGGGTGTCGAGCGAGCGACTGCAGGAGGTCTGCAGCACTGGTGATCAGCTCGCCAACGAACGTGGGGTAGACGTTGTTGATCTCCCGCAGCTCTTCGAAGTACTCCTCGATATTCCCCTGCCCACCAAAGATGGTGTAGATCTGGGCGGAGTTATCATCGGCAGCCCGGAACAGAGCCGACTGGTGGGGTTTGATGGGGCGGTTCGCAGCGGACCGAGCAGCGTAGTAGCAGCGGATGACCTCGAGCTTCTTAGAGTCGATCCCGGGGAGGCTCGCAGCGAGCGGATGAACCTCGTTTCCTTGTAGGAAAGCCCGCTCGAACTCGTTAAGAACGAGTTTCAGCACTTCTTCATAGGAGCCCTGGGCATCGTCCTCGCCCGCGTCCACCTCCTTGGCGATAAAGCCCATGTATCTCGCAACGAGCTCGGGAACTGATGAGGGCTCGTCATCCTGGGCAAGCTCATCGGTCGGGGCTGGTAGTGTCGCGTTGAATCTCTCCTTCAATTGAGAAGCATGGAAATGGAGGCTAGTGGGGACGAGGAAGGAGGTTTCGAGTGTGCCGTGGGAGAGGGTGAGAGGGCGGAGAGAGGCGCTCGACCGGGGCGTAGAAACGCCCGTCTGAGGGCCATTGCCGGCGCCGTACATGTTCGCGGAAGGACAGAAGGGGTATCTCGAGAAGTCTAGGTGGCGGTGAGACGGGTGTCCAAGTTGGCGGGTCTCTGCTGTTACTGCGGTGCCCACTTACCTATTCGTGCTTTTTGATCTCAGTGTAATGAAGCGGAAGAGGATGCGCCGGTAATCGTCGGTAAATATGTGAATTAGACCGAACAAATTATCGACACGATCGTGAGTCGAAGAGGATGGAGGGAGCGACGACGCAAGGAGGGAGGAGCGGGTATGAGGGTACAGGGTTGACAGGGAAGATGCACAAGGTTTGAAGAAAAGAAGTCAAACAATCGACCAAGAGCCGACAGATTAAAGAAGATGATGATGCCTGGCCCCAAGGTGTGCAAACTTGACACGGTCACGTCGAGGGGTTTGGACTTTGGAGCGGACTTCTTTGGCTACAGTGTTTCTCAAAGTTATTTCGCGGCCTCGGTCGCTGTTGCACTCTGACAACCTCGAGCTTGAAATTTGGCGGCGCCCATTGGCTGGTGACGTACTGAGTTGGGCCCCAGTGTCCCTCGCCAAATTTTTCGTTGGGAAGTTCCACACCACTATTGGCACCAGGATGTTGTGGCACCCCCTTACTTCGAGAATTCGTCAGGGGCGTGTACCGAGTACCTGCAGGTCCCCGACCCTCCCGCTTTCCTCTTTGTTGGGCTCGTTGAATCGCCCCAAGACTCGAGCGTCGTGGAGCTCACATACTATGTACCTCACACAACCAGCTCCGACTCTCTTGCGGCAGGTTCCCTCAATCCCACGGCTGTCAGCGAGAAATCGCCACTCTATGAACCTCTGGATGATGCCGAGGCGTAGCGTGCCAGACGATGCAACCAAGGTGGTACCGCGGGACATTCTCGTTTCCATGCTTTGGCTTACTCGAACACCGCCTTCCGGTATTGACAGGTATGTGATTACGCCAACGTTTTCCTGATTCTCACGAGATTCAGACTCGCCGGATGTCAGAGGGGCAGCTTAATGGCCCAGCAACTGCGTTGTACTCTACGCCTTGAATGTGAAATTATCTCACTATTTTTTGAATATTTTGCAAATTAGAGCTAGCTAATTCAAACCGTTGAAAGCCATTGCCACTCTGGAAACTCTTCAAACGAACCGAACAGGAAAAAAATTCCAGGCTTTCTTTTTTCTGCCCGGCAGATCATGCGGGTGGATCGCTGCAAGAGTGATCGGCCGAACGGGTTGGGGAGCTTGGACGCCGGGAGGTATTAGGTACGTGTAGCACTGCCAGGGACGGGGTATATTTTAGGAAACCTGAGAATTCTGCAGAGACTTCGGGGACCAGTACCCACCGACTCCCTGATAACGTCCACGGAAGACGATCCGGAGAAACAGGGTCCAGGATGCTACAAACCCCTCGGGGTTACGACGGCCCAAGCACGGAAACCGATCGATGGACGCAAGAAATCAACATCCATGCCAGAATATTTCCTGATATGATCTGTTGACGTCCGCCTCTCTGCATCTCCATGAAAGATGCGGTGGGTGACTGAGGGACGCTGGTTGAAGTGGGTACGGGTTAGAAACGTATCCATGCACAAAAATGTTGATGGCGTCCCCAATGAAATGGGTTGTGGTGGGGAGCTCTCCTCTAGAATGTACGCTAGTCTTTATTGGGATTAGCGCGGTAGGATGGTTGAGAACAGCTGCGCGGGAAGGTTGTATCCAGGCGCAACGGGTGGTCCAGATCTTTTCCATCGACCTGGCTTTGACTTCTCAGTTCAACAACCGTTGCGTGCTGAGAAGCTCGAGTATCAACGTCCACGCTGGCTAAGTTCTCCCGGCTGGATCTAAACTTCGGACATCCGACATCTTCAGGCATTCCAGTCTCCCGCTGGCTATTGTCATCATCAAATCGTCGGTTGTTCCTGCCTAATAATACCCCAGTCTTAATTGGTTCTCCTTCATTCGAAAAATACCCCCTTTCTCACGGTCTCCGTCAAGCCCCAAGACCCCTCTAACTTTTTTCTTCCCGCCGTGACCGACTGCGATCACTCCTTTAACTCTCCCACCACGGGCACTGATCGTGACTCGATAGCCCAGGTCACCAACTTGACGACCTGTGATCCTGTGCCGTGCCCGAGCCTCCTTCTCCCACACCGCATTCCTGGCAAACCGTTCTCCGCCGCCAAGATGCGCCCTGAAGTCGAACAAGAACTCGCCCACACCCTCCTCATCGAGCTTCTCGCCTACCAGTTCGCTTCGCCCGTGAGGTGGATCGAGACGCAAGATGTGTTCCTCGCCGAGAAGACCGCCGAACGCATCGTAGAGGTCGGTCCTGCCGAGACTCTCGGTGTAATGGCGAAGCGGACCCTCGCCTCCAAGTACGAAGCCTACGACGCCGCCAAGTCTGTGCAGCGACAGATCCTATGCTACAACAAGGATGCGAAGGAGATCTACTACGATGTCGACCCCGTTGATGAGGAGCCCGAGCCCGCTGCGGCCACCGAATCCTCGTCTGCCCAACAAGCTCCTGCTGCTGCCGCGCCCGCCGCTCCTGCGGCCCCTGCTGCTGCGCCGCCGCCGTCGGCGGGGCCTGCAGCCCAAGTCCCAGATGCGCCCGTCCAGGCCGTGGAAATCATCAGGGCACTTATCGCCCAGAAGCTGAAGAAGGGTCTGCAGGACGTGCCGCTCAACAAAGCTATCAAAGACCTTGTAGGAGGTAAGTTGCATACTCGGTACCAAGGAAGTTAGGGGGCTAACCACCTTTAGGAAAATCAACGCTACAAAATGAGATCCTTGGTGATCTTGGCAAGGAGTTTGGCTCCACGCCCGAGAAGCCCGAAGATATCCCCCTCGACGAGCTAGGTTCTGCGGTACAGGCCACATTCGACGGCCAGATCGGCAAGCAATCGCAAGCCCTCATCGCGCGCCTCATCTCCTCTAAGATGCCTGGTGGCTTCAATATCACAGCCACTCGCAAGTACCTTGAGACCAGGTGGGGCCTCGGCTCAGGTCGCCAGGATGGGACTTTGTTGCTGGCCCTGACGATGGAGCCCCCCAGCCGGCTGGGCTCCGAGCCTGAGGCCAAGGCGTTCCTTGATGACGTTGCCCAGAAGTACGCCGCAAACGCTGGCATCACCCTCTCATCGCCCTCCGCCGAAGGACCCGCCGCTGGTGGCGGCCAGGGTATGATGATGGATCCCGCGGCGATCGACGCGTTGACCAAGGACCAACGCGCCCTCTTCAAGCAACAACTGGAGTTGTTTGCCAGATACCTTAAGATGGATCTCCGGGCTGGTGAGAAGGCCCACATCAACTCCCAGCAGACCGAGAAAGTGCTGCAAGCTCAGTTGGACCTCTGGACGACGGAGCACGGCGACTTCTACGCCTCCGGTATCGAGCCTGTTTTCAGCCCTCTCAAGGCTCGTGTGTACGACTCCGCGTGGAACTGGGCCCGCCAGGATGCCCTTAGCATGTACTTCGACATCATCTTTGGCCGTCTCCAGGTTGTCGATCGCGAAATCGTCAGTCAGTGCATTCGGATCATGAACAGGTCAAACCCGAAGTTGCTCGAATTCATGCAGTACCACATCGACAACTGCCCGACTGAGCGTGGAGAGACGTACCGCCTTGCAAAGGAGCTCGGTGAGCAGCTGATCCAGAACTGCAAGGATGTCTTGGACGCTTCCCCCGTTTACAAGGATGTAAACATTCCCACGGGTCCGCGGACGACGATCGACGCGAAGGGTAACCTCAACTACGAAGAGGCGCCCCGCGCTAGCTGCCGGAAGTTTGAGCACTACGTCCAGCAGATGAGCGAGGGTGGCAAGATCTCGGAGTACGGAAACAGGACAAAGGTGCAGAATGACCTCCAGCGCATGTACAAACTGATCAAGTCCCAGCACAAGGCGACTTTGACCAGCTCGCAACTTGAGATCAGGAACCTCTACCGAGATGTCTGCCGATCCCTGGCCATGAACGAAAGCCAGATTCTTCCCAAGGAGAACGGTACGCCGGCTGGTGCCAAGAAGCCTTCCGTGAAGGGCCCGAACCCCAAGGGCAAGGTGGAGACGATCCCCTTTCTCCACCTCAAGCGCAAGAACCTCCATGGCTGGGACTACAGCAAGAAGCTCACCAACCTGTACCTCAACTACCTTGAGAAGGCTGCCCGTGACGGTATGACTTTCCAGGGCAAGTATGCTCTCATGACTGGCGCGGGTGCGGGCTCCATCGGTGCCGAGGTCCTCACTGGTCTCATCAGTGGAGGCGCCAAGGTCGTGGTCACTACCAGCCGATACTCACGTGAAGTTACTGAGTACTACCAGTCGCTCTACACCAAGTACGGATCTCGTGGCTCGCAGCTCGTCGTCGTTCCGTTCAACGGTGGTAGCAAGCAAGACGTTGAGGCGCTTGTCGAGTACGTCTACGATACCAAGAACGGCCTTGGCTGGGACCTTGACTACGTCGTTCCGTTCGCCGCTATCTCGGAGAACGGCCGCCAGATTGACGGAATCGACTCTAAGTCTGAGCTTGCTCACCGTATCATGTTGACCAACCTAGTCCGCCTTCTCGGCTGCGTGAAGTCGCAGAAGGCTGAGCGTGGCTTTGAGACTCGTCCTGCCCAGGTTGTCCTCCCCTTGTCGCCCAACCACGGTACCTTCGGCAACGATGGTCTATACGGCGAGTCTAAGCTCGCCTTGGAGACTCTCTTCAACCGTTGGGGCGCTGAGGACTGGGCCAATTACCTTACCATCTGCGGTGCCGTCATCGGCTGGACACGTGGTACCGGTCTCATGTCGGGCAACAACATCATTGCTGAGGGCATCGAGGCCTACGGCGTCCGCACCTTCTCCCAGTCGGAGATGGCGTTCAACCTCCTCGGTCTCATGGCGCCGCCCATTGTCGACCTCTGCCAGTCTGAGCCAGTCTTTGCCGATTTGAACGGTGGCTTCCAGTTCATCCCCAACCTCAACGAGACCATGACCAAGCTCCGCAAGGACATGATGGAAACCAGCGAGATCCGCAAGGCTGTGAGCAAGGAGACTGCCATTGAGAATAGCATCGTCAACGGGCCCGACTCCGAGGCTCTCTACAAGAAGAAGACCATCGAGCCCCGTGCGAACATCAAGTATGACTTCCCTGAGCCTCTAGACTGGGAGAAGGACATCGCTCCCCACAACGAGAAGCTGAAGGGCATGGTCGATCTGGAGAAGGTCGTCGTGGTTACTGGTTTCTCTGAGGTCAGCCCCTGGGGTAACTCCCGTACGCGATGGGAGATGGAAGCCTACGGTGAGTTCTCTCTCGAGGGCTGTGTCGAGATGGCGTGGATCATGGGTCTTATCAAACATCACAATGGTCCCATTAACCGCCGACCTTACTCTGGCTGGGTGGATGCCAAGACTGGCGCGCCCGTCGACGAAAAGGATGTCAAATCGAAGTACGAGAAGTACATCCTGGAGCACTCTGGTATCCGTTTGATTGAGCCCGAGTTGTTCGAGGGCTACGACCCCAACAAGAAGCAGCTTCTCCACGAGGTTGTCATCGAGCAGGATCTTGATCCGTTTGAGACGTCCAAGGAGACTGCTCAGGAGTTCAAGCGTGAGCACGGCGACAAGGCTGAGATCTTCGAGATTCCCGAGTCTGGCGAGTACACCGTTCGCTTGAAGAAGGGCGCCGCCCTCTTGATTCCCAAGGCCCTTCGTTTCGATCGTCTTGTTGCCGGCCAGATTCCGACTGGCTGGGATGCTAAACGCTATGGTATCCCCGACGACATCATCTCCCAGGTCGACCCTGTGGCCCTCTTCGTCCTTGTGTCCACAGCTGAGGCGCTTCTGTCCTCCGGAATCACGGACCCGTACGAGTTCTACAAGTACGTCCACGTTTCCGAGGTGGGCAATTGCGTTGGTTCTGGTATGGGTGGTACTGGTGCGCTTCGCGGCATGCACCGCGACCGCTACTTGGACAAGCCTCTCCAGAACGACATCCTCCAGGAGTCCTTCATCAACACCATGGCCGCGTGGGTCAACATGTTGCTCCTGTCTTCTTCCGGTCCGATCAAGACTCCTGTTGGTGCTTGCGCGACGGCTGTCGAGTCTGTGGACATCGGTTACGAAACGATCATGGAGGGCAAAGCGCGGGTCTGCTTCGTCGGAGGTTTCGACGATTTCGGCGAAGAGGGATCGTACGAATTCGCAAACATGAAGGCGACCAGCAACGCTGTCGACGAGTTTGCCCACGGCCGCACTCCCCAGGAGATGTCTCGGCCCACGACGACGACTCGTAACGGCTTCATGGAATCTCAGGGATGCGGTATGCAGATCATCATGACCGCCCAGCTCGCACTCGACATGGGCGTTCCGATCTACGGCATCCTCGCCATGACCACTACAGCGTCGGACAAGATTGGCCGCTCCGTCCCTGCGCCCGGTCAGGGTGTTCTCACCAGTGCGCGCGAGCACGCCGGCAAGTTCCCCTCGCCTCTGCTTGATATCGACTACCGTCGTCGCCAGATGACGCACCGCAAGAGGCAGATCAAGCAGTGGAGGGAGTCTGAGCTCGAGTTCCTATACGACGAGGTCGAGGCCATGAAGTCTCAGGGCGATAAGTTCGACGCGCAGGCCTACCTTCAAGACCGCACGGCGCACGTTGAGAAGGAGGCCAAGCGCCAGGAGAAGGAGATGCTCCGCAGCCTCGGAAACAACTTCTGGAAGAACGACCCGTCCATCGCGCCGCTCCGTGGAGCCCTCGCGACGTGGGGTCTCACCATCGACGATCTCCAGGTGGCGTCGTTCCACGGCACTTCGACAAAGGCCAACGATAAGAACGAGTCCTCGGTCATTTGCCAGCAGCTGCGCCATCTCGGCCGCACCGAGGGTAACGCTGTCATGGGCATTTTCCAGAAGTACTTGACCGGCCACCCCAAGGGTGCGGCGGGCGCGTGGATGATGAACGGGTGCCTCCAGGTGCTCAACACGGGTCTTGTGCCGGGCAACCGCAACGCGGACAACGTCGACTCCGTCATGGAGCAGTTCGACCTGATCGTGTACCCGAGCCGCAGCATCCAGACGGACGGTATCAAGGCCTTCTCGGTCACGTCGTTCGGTTTCGGTCAGAAGGGCGCGCAGGCCATCGGTGTGCACCCCAAGTACCTCTTCGCGACGCTCGACAAGGAGACTTACGAGGCGTACACGGCCAAGGTGACGGCGCGCCAGAAGAAGGCGTACAGCTACTTCCATAAGGGCCTCATCCACAACAGCCTCTTCGTCGCCAAGTCGCAGAGCCCATACACGGATGAGCAGCTCAGCAAGGTCCTGCTCAACCCCGACGCGCGCGTCACGGAGGACCGCAAGGCGGCGGAGCCCTACTCTTACCCCTCCAACTTCATGAAGCTCTCCGAGAAGCCCGTGTCCTCGTCGTCCGTCAAGACGACCGAGACCATGATGGAGGCGCTTGCCGGGAAGGTTGTCGACAAGAACAGCAAGATCGGCGTCGACGTCGAGGACATCACGGCGCTGAACATCGAGAACGAGACGTTCATCACTAGAAACTTCACCAGTGCGGAGATTGAGTACTGCCGCGCGAGTGCCAGCCCGCAGAGCTCCTTCGCCGGGCGGTGGAGCGCGAAGGAGGCGGTCTTCAAGTCGCTTGGCGTCCGGAGCCAGGGCGCCGGCGCGCCCATGAAGGATATTGAGATTGTGAGAAGCGAGGACGGTGCCCCGTCTGTCAAGGTAAGCGGTCCCGTTCAACTCACCCTTCCCGCCCTGGGACTTTTACCCTAAATGGATATCGATGCTAACGACACCAGCTTCACGGCGACGCAGCTACTGCTGCGAAGAAGGCCGGTGTCTTGGACGTGACGGTCTCGATCTCGCACTCGGACGCGCAGGCCATGGCAGTTGCCGTTGCGTCGTTCTAATGTACGATGGAGGGGGGATGACTGGTTTCTTGCGGATGTCTTTCAGGTTTTCGAGTAATGATCCGGGATGTTTTCCGCGTCTGCTTCTTAATTCTTGTTTAGTTTCGGTTTTAATGTGATATTCATAGAATAAAAGGAGAATAGACGAGTTCAGTTATGACTCTGGTGACTTTGGTCTCGAGCTTTACGTTCAAGCTGGGTAGTCGAAATTGTTAAGCGAGCCGCGTCAGACGACTTTCATGAGGGCACCACGAAGGGAACGGCGCGAGTTTGTAAATGGGTTTATATTAGCGGGTGTCCATCTAACGACCATCTATGCACCAGTTTTTATTTCTCCCCTCTCCAAACCACGCCTTCTTCCCAAGATGGATCGCGACATGATGACCCCTAAAGCAGATGTGAGAATACCCCGGCACAAGTACAAGATCCGTGCCCTCCTCCCTACAGCAGCGCCTTTTTCACCCTGGTTGCACCCGGAGATGCCGAATGAAATAAATCGTGAAGACGAAAGCGAGATTCTCTGCCTCATGAGGCCACCGGGTGGCCAAATGAGTATAGTATCTCGGTGAAAGTGAAAACGAACGAAACCATCTGGCCCATTCGATTAGCGGGAGTGGCAAAATCAAAGCCTCGATGAGACTGACTGAGAAGGGGCCTTTTCCGCCCGTTAGACCCCAAGGGGCCAATGCACGTGTGGATGTAACTGGAGATGTTTGCCGCCCAATGCTGCCACTGGGTGGCTAAACGATAACTCAATAAAGATGCAAGTCGAGATTTTCGCCGCAGGAACGCTGCCGAGTGCGCATATGAATATTCCGAAATGGAAACTGAGGGAACGCAGGGAGCCGAGTGGAGGCGAAAGGACGCGGCCTCATTCTTTACTCTCCATCGGCGTTTTCCTCATCCAGCTCGCAGTTGCCATCCTCGTCGTAGTCCTCCCTTTTCCTCTTCCGGCCCTTATTCTTGTTCTGACCAATGGTCTGGGCCGTCACCTCAACGCCAACCATAACGCTCCTCCTCAGCGCGAGGGGGATTTTCTCCTAGAGATCCTCATCTGCGCCTCGAGCGACGGCCACGGCCATCCAGAAGTTCCTCTCCGGCTCCAGCTCGGCGATCTTCTGGCCTGATAGGTCGCGGTGCTGGTGCTCGCGGAAACGCTTGCGCTCAGCCGACAGGCGGTTGGACTCGCGGCTGCGGGTCTTCTCGGCGCGCTTGTTCTTAGCTTCCAGACGCTTGCGAGTCTCCGGGCTTGCGCCCGCCGGGATGTCGTGAAGCATACGCCTAGGCACATCATTCTTCATCCGCGGCGCTGGGGGGAGGTTCGGGTCCGTGAGGGGGCGCTCTAATATGGCTTTGCATGTTCTGAGGAGATTGGTGGGGATCTCGGGGAGACAGCCATGGTCGATGAGGGTGGAGAGGGGCATGTGGCGATGCTTCCGGCCTCCGGGGAGCGTGGTTGGCGCCGTGGAGGGGGTGACCTCAGTGCCCACTAGCGACAGTGCCGAACAGAAGCGGGTTTGGGCTGCGTGCTGGCGAGATATGGATGGATCACTGCCCGGAGCACGGATTGTGAATGTATTAGTCGCAGGGCTCGCCGATGTCAGTCCGGGACTGGAAGCGTTTTCCAGTTTTACTAGGCCAGGAGCGTCATCCAGGGCTCCAGACATAGTTGGTATACCGGAAAACGTAGTAGGACCAGATCGTCGCCTCTTGTTGGCCAGAGTCATTGTAGTTGCCGGGGCTGACCCATCAATTCTGGTCGAAGCGCCAGTATACTTGACCGAGGCCAAGGGGTTCTGGGAGAAATTGCCATCGTCATCGAACCCGAGATTGGTCGAATTAGACGTTGTAGTCACAGGCCTCGACCGAAGCGCATGGCGGTAGCCCCGAGACAAGACCGTGGCCGGCCCCGGCACCTGGAAACGAGGTGATGCGGAGTTTCTAGGAGTCACAAAGGCCAAGCCGGGACCAGCCCCGTAAGCTCCAGAGTAGTTTCGCGGTTGTAGAGGAGCCCTCGAAGATACTAGGCCCGAGACGTTACCAGGGAGCTGGGCTGGGGGAGACGACGAACAGTTGATGTTATCAGAGCTTATACTGAGACCATACAAGCTGGGACCTGCGATAGAAAATGACACTTGGGACCCCGTAGGCTGGGTTGCCTGGTCACCCACGCCGACGGAAGCCGAAGACATACACAAGGCATCCCAAGTCGGCTGTTCGGGTTGGCAGGTGCCAGGAGGGTTGAATCCAGACGTGTTGATGGTGTTTCCGAAATCCATGTTCTGCTGTCCCAGGTTGTTTTGGGCTGTGGACCGGAGCTCAATCATCCGGAGCGCCGGGTCCAAGTGAGACTCGTTTAGGAGCTCCGAGCCGGTCATATCCTGAAGACTCCCCATTCCTCCAAAATTGACCCCTAGAATCCCGTTAGAACCGGCCAATTTAAGCTTTGCCTTCCGGACGAGGGCAAGTTCTCAGTGTTCTTCCAGCTGTCTCGGTAGGGGCGGGGGAACCACCAAGAGAGAAAGGACATACTATTGAAGAGACCCTCGAAGGCATCTGTGCCTCCGGAACCCTCAGTTCCGTGATTGCTGGACGATTCTGAAGGAGGAGTTAGCAAATACTAGATGGGGCCCCTTGGGGACCATCTTACCCATGTTCTCTTGAAATGTACCTCTGATAAAGATACGAACGTAAATGGTACTGACACACAGTTAGTATCTGGGTATTTCCAGAGTGTTAGAGGTATCACACGTAAAGTCTCAAGTATGATACGGATAACGATGAAGCGCAATTTGGGCGGGATTCTTGCTGCTCTAGTTCTCGGTTGGGGGTAGGATGAAGAGGGAGAGATTGAGCTATCTTGTCGTTCTCGGGCCTGCTTATAGGCATGGGGGTCTTAAAGCAGGTCAAAACAATTCACTGTTTCTATATTCTTGGGTCGGAAACCTCACTCTCTCACTCTCCTCGAGAGTTCTCGTTCTCGATGAATAGATTGGAGCATGTGACAAATGTGGATGACATCGCCTACCTAATGGTGGGAAACATGAATGTGTTAACAGGCCATGTTATCTTTTATGAACGGATAGGCAAGAAGTTAGGGTGTATAGCAGGGGGTAGCAATGCGATGTACAAAGGGAGACCAAACCGTGTACTCCAAAGGCACCAAGCAGTGCGATAATGTTGGTGGGGGGAGGAAGCTCAAACAGGTTTCTTCTCCAAAGGGTGCATTCAGAAGATAAAACACTTACCTTGGAATGTAATGCTCTCTGCCAGCGTATGCGAACAGGATCTGGCTTGTGGATTCCCTTTAAGGGATCATGGCCCCTGACAAGAAACGTCCGGCAAAGTTGTAAGATGGGGTCTCTTGCGAATGGGAGCTATAAAGGAGCGGATCTCTCAAGGGATATGGTGGTTGAGTATGTAGATCGGATGAAATCCCAGTTCTGTGATGAGGCTGACTGTGATGGAAACACTAGACTTGGTTAGGTCTGATCTTAGAGAGTACTGGAAAGGTGGATGAGATGCCTTTCTCCAGAGGTGGGGAGAGGTGGGTGCCTAGTGTCACGCGTTGTGTTGTTGTGATTCACTGTACCAAACCCGAATAATGAGCGGAGCTTGAAGAGGGAGGCGCAAGAGGGTGTACCTTGAAGGGTGGGCTCCCTGACTGGCAGGACTTCAAGGACCTGAATCAGAGGCACCTGGAAAGTTTGTTCTGATATGAAGTAGAAGTATACAGTGAGTTGTTTGTGAATAAGTGAGAGGCTTTGGCAAATGGTTTTGAACGATCCCCAGTCATGAGGATTCATGAGGAGGAATCCAGTAAGGGTGTTGTTGGAAAGAAAGCGGATGACCCTGCTTCTGGGAAAGGAAGGGTTGGGGCCTAAGAGGTCACTGCATGGAATGAGCCTGACCCACCAGATACCAACGCAGAACTCGCAGCTCACAGCATATCTGAACGCTATCGCACCTTCCCTAGAGTAGCTATCTTGTGTGGGTGACCTTCCCAACGTGAATGGTGCGCAATGTGGTCTGGACTCTTCCTTGCAACCGCATCCATTCTAAGCATAAAGTACATGAGGCTTTTTGAGAAAAACAAAGATGATCTATATTTCAAAGCCCATAATATATTGTACTCCTATTCGGTATTGAGACAAGAACCTCCTGAGTCATGTCATCGCTCCTTTGGCCCCAGATCTTCAAGCATTGTCTCCGCTATCCTCTGTTCAATGTGTTCCCAGACCCTTTCGGATTCGACTCGGTAAATTCATCCCACTCCCTTGCCTTGTACGTCTCCTGATCCGCCTTCTCCATGTCATCCTCATCCGGCTCAGGCCTGTTGAAGCTCGCCTCCCCGCCGCCCTCGATGATGTTCCCCCTCCGCCTCTCCTCGTCTAAGTACTCGTCAATGCTCATCGTCGGCAGGTTATGACCCGGCCGAAACACCCCCTTCTTGAGGTCTTGCCTCCCGCCCACGATGGTGAACGGCTGCAGGGGCTTTCCGTTCTTTGCGAGGAGGGGGCCGCCGCGTCCCATTTGTGAAAGGGGCGAATCGAGTCTCTCGGAGTACCCGTCGGGCTTATCGCTTGCTCTATGCCGTGAATCGCCCGGGATGGAGGGGTGAGAGGGCGGGGCGGTGGGAGCTTGGGATAGCACGTCTAGTTCGCGATTTAGGCTCTCGAGATCCTGGAAGGCGATGTGCGTACAGAACTGGACGTGTGTCAGGTGCACCTCCCGCACCAGCTCTTCGTCCCCTTGCTCGAGATACCTCGGGTTCCTCTTCAGCAACGCAAGCTTCTCCTTTAACGCCTTCTCCTCCTTGAAATTTGCAATCTTGGCATTCCTCTTGGCGGCAGCATCTGACCCCGCGATAGTGGTGAAGTGTTCGGGATCTTCGTTGTACCGCTCGAAGAGTTTCGCGTGTTCGCCCTTGAGGAGTTCGTACCTATCGAGCAGTCCCAAGAAAGCTTCATGGTAGCTTCTCGTCCTCCTGATAGTCTCTTTCCGTTCGCTCGACGAGTATGATGGCGTCTTTTGTAGTAATTCCGCGAGGTGGAAGTTGATGAGGAGGTAGGGCAGGGAGGTGGTGGCGATGTCTTCGAGTGACTCGTTGGGACTGAAGATAGAGAGCTCGGAGGCTTGGCGCGAGCATTTTTCGTATGACTGTATCGCGACTGACAGTTTCTCCCGGTATTGGTGTGAAGTTGTGTCGTATATGTTTGCGAGTGCGGCTTGTTCCTCCTCGGCCTGCTCAAAGAGCGACCTGAGCGACTGTGGCTCGTCCTCGGCCATGACTGACTGTCCAGGTGAGGAGCCACCAACGACAGAAATTGAAGATAGGGGCAAGTTCGAGACAGCCGGTCGTTCGGATACCGCACGGGCTTGACCTAGATCGGTGTTTGGAGGCGTTGAAATGGAAGCTGTGAGCTCGCGGTGGGGCTTATCAAGCTTCGCGCCTGCCCCGCGTTCCGGTAGCTCGAGCTTGAGCGGTTCTGGGAGCCGAGAGTTTGATTATGGCGCCGATTCGGTTGACGTTCTTGCTTCGGTTTCGCTTAATGAATCGACACCCGCTAATTTCCCCGTGTTCGTTTGGCCTGGATAGACTTTGAAATTGGCTTGCAGCTACGCACTACTACGCATCTGCTGAACCCCCCACTGCGCGAAGGATGAGGGATGAAGTCTATAGTGGCTGATGCCGGAGTTTATCCGGCGGTTGGCGATGCGAGGTATTAGCTCCGGACCAGGAGACGTCACGCCCCGAGCGAGCCTCATCAACCGTCCGATCTCGACCTTCGAACCCAAGTAATCCTGGCGTGTAGAAAGGCCCGCTTCCGAGATACGACGCCATAGTCCGGCCCTGAGAAGTGCCCGCCCAACCCTCGAGAAACACCGGCTCTACCTGACCACCGAGTCCCACCGTCCGTCGGCCGTCCACCACAATGCCTCCGAAGATCGAGCAGGCCGAGATCGAGACCTACTGGAACATCTTTGCTACCAGGACAGGCGGCGGGAAGTACCTCACTGGCGAGCAAGCGGCGCCCGTGCTGAAGAATAGCGGGCTCCGGGACGACCAATTGGAGAAAGTATGGGACCTCGCGGACGTGGATAACGATGGCAACCTTGACTTTGAAGAGTTTTGTGTGGCCATGAGGCTCATCTTTGATATTTTGAATGGGGTAAGCCGAGTCATGATCGAGTAATCGAGTATGGGAAGCCCAGCCCTCTAATCATGGGGTGATGCAAATAGGAATATGCAGATGTCCCGCCAACCCTTCCGGACTGGATGGTGCCCGAGTCGAAGTCCCACCTGGTACAAGCCACGCGGGCAATCACAGGGAAGCAGGTGCAATTTGAGAGGGTCGACGACGACCTCGACGACCCGGGTCTCAAGGATGGTTTCGACTGGTACATGAACCCCCAAGACAAGGCCAAGTACGAGCAGATCTACCAAGAAAACAGAGACATGCGAGGCGAGATAGCTTGTACGAAACCCTTTATTTGCTCCATTTGCGATGGAGACTAACAAAGGACATAGTCAATTCGCTCGAGGACCTCTACGAATCTCTCGATGTCCCCGACACCGACATCCGCTCGGCCTGGAACCTCGTGAACCCCTCCGCTCAGTCCTCCATCAACAAGGACGCCGCCCTCGCCTTCCTCCACATTCTTAACAACCGCCACGAGGGCTACCGCATCCCGCGCAACGTCCCTGCCTCCCTCCGCGCGTCCTTCGAGCGCAACAACATTGACTACAGCGTCGACAATCAGCGCACCTCCCGCTGGGCCACCAAGGCTGACGACTCCACCGCCACCGGCCGCAAGACCAAGTTCGGTGAGCAGTACCTTACGCGCCTGGGCCGCTCCGGATACAAGGCGCAAGGGACCGACTTCTCGACCTCTAAGACGGACGACTGGGAGGAGGTACGACTTAAGAAGCACCTACAGGACCTCGAGGATAAGATTAAGAAGGTGGAAGAGGGCGTGGAGAGGAGGAAGGGCGGGAAGCGGGATTCTAAGCCCGCGCTGGTGAAGAGGGAGCTGGAGCAGCTGCTCGACTATAAGAGGAAGCAGCTCCGGGACCTGGAGGAAGGGAACGCGAACGGCGCCGGGGGCGCGGGCGCTTCGCTGAAGGGCTTCTCGGAGGATCTGGCGACGGTGAGGGAGCAGGTGGAGGGCTTGGAGGCGCATCTGAGTTCGAGAAGGCAGATGCTAGAGGGTTTGAGGCGGGAGATTGAGGATGAGAAGGCGAGCAGGTGAGGTTTATCTTTTCGGGCGTTGTATTTGCGCGTTTACGGTTTCCTTTGTCTCATAGCGGAGTTCCATTGTAGGACTAGTAATATAAGCGGATGGACAGGAAATGATGCTTCTCGGTGGATGTACTGGTGCGCATCAGTTCGCTTGAGACATTCTTTTATTGCTAATATTATCCTATTGAGATAGAGTACCCGACGTATTAATTTCCTGTCTCCACTGGCTCAAGCGTATAGACGCCTCCACCAGGTCTCTCTCTTCACCACTGAGTCCCGTCAACATACTTCGGCGCCCACGGAAGCCCCAGCGTCCTCCCCTTCGCCGCCCACGCCATGATCGACGGCACCTTTAGCCAGCCGAGTCTCCCCGCGCCCCGGTCCCTCCCCGCGGCGCAGAAGAGGACGTCCATAGGCATCAACTTGACCGGGACCTGCTGCTTCCCCTGAAGCGCAAGCTCGACGTTCTTGGCAACGCCGGCCGCCTAGAGAATGATCAGCTTCATGATTTTACAAAGATTGTGCAGCAGAAATCAGAAGAGTGAGGGCATACCTGCTTGTCAGTGATCATGAAGGCGGCGCGGGGCGTCGAGACAATATCCCCGCACGCCCACACATTCTCAATGTTCTTGATGCGGTAGAACTCGTCAACCTCGACGTAGTTGCGCTCGTTGAGGTACTTCTTGTCCACCCACTCCGTGTTCGGCTGGAGGCCCATGGTGGGCAGGTACAAGTCCGTGACGATCTTGCTCCCGTCCGAGAGCACCACCTCTGTCTTGCCGTCGGCTAGAGTTTTGGATCCCTCGACCTTGGCGCTCTTTTTTACCTGCACGCCTATCTTTGTGATCTCGTGCTCCAAATTCCCCGCCAGAACATCACCGCCGAGGACCTCCGGGTCGGCTGAAAGGAGGACTACGTCCTTATCCTTGTAGGCCGCCTTGATCTCCGCGGAGGTCTCACACCCCGTGGCGCCCGCCCCTGCGATGACGATGTGCTTTGCCGCCTTCACCTTCTCGCCCGTCTTGCGCAGCAGCTCGACAGTTTCCTCGTGGGTTTCCTGCGCCTTCCAGGGGACGCCCTGCTGGGAGGAGCGCGCGCCCGTCGCGAGGACGAGGTAGTCGTACTTTATGCTCTGCTCCTTGCCGTCCGCATCCCGCACAACGGTCGTCTGGGAGGACGTGTCGAATCCCGTTGCGGAGCCATGGACGAGCTGGAAAGCCTCCTTGGGGTACTTCTCGAACCCGGGGGCGATAGGGTGATAGAGCTGGTCTTCGGGGATGAGGCCGGGGATGACGGCGCGGATAGCGGCGAGGTTCCAGTAGAAGTGGGTGGTCTGGCGGAGGGGTTCCGTGTTAGTTTGTTTCGGCACCTTCACAAGCGTTCCTTGCTTCTGCATTGTTGTATGAGGGTCCGCGCTTACCTTTGAGACGAGGACGACCCGCAAGTCTGACTGGTTCTGCCGCGTATACTTCAACAGGCGGTGCGAGACCGCGAGGCCAGCGAAGGATGCGCCAACGACGACAACCGTCTTGACCATGTTTGCGCACTCAATATGTCATAGATCATATACCAGTCGAGTCGACAGACAACCGTAGGGACAAAAGGACAATGGTATAATTTGGAAAGCACCGAAAACCTGAAGAAAATTCAAAAGCGCACTCAGATAAACACTTCGGAAACATGAGAGCGGATGTCGGGGACTATATGAACGGCCTGTCCGTGGGGGATTCCGACATCAGCGGCCGTTTCAGCCGCCGATCCAGACCCGAACACCGCGCGCAACCCATGGCCGGCCACGCCCGCATTCTCGCCATGGCAACGCATTTGTCTCTCCCGACCCTCTCTACCCTGTTTTCCAGCGGCTGGAGGATCCTACGAGGTGAGACGCACGGCTCGGTGCTCACGCCTTGAACCAAAATTGGAAAGGCGACGCAGCTCATGGGATGATGAGCGGCCGGCATTCCCCACTCGGAGACCATGCGCACGCCCCGGACCCGAGCGGGACAGCTCACCGTACACCCAACCGCAGTATTTTGTAAGGGAACGAGCGTCGCGAATGCAGGACGCCATGGCTGCTTCTTCCACGCGTGGCTGCGCCGCGAGGCGGAGCTGTGAAACCAGGCACAGGAGGTCGGCTAGGCAATAGAAGGTTGTCTTACGAATCACGCCATCATGCAATGCACAAAGGTAGCGAGGATGACTTGTTCGACTTGGCTTCCTCTATTGGAGCTCGAAGTGCTGGGGGAAGGTGAAGATGCTTCCGAATCTATTGAGTGTCCGATGGTGGAAGGCCTGTGGACCACGCTTTGTCAGCTCCCGTGACTGGCGATGGCAGTCGGTGTCGATCACCGGCAGTGAGTGTCACTGGAATGACATCGGCCGATGTCAAACAGCCGTAGCTGCTGGGTTGACACGCAGACATGGGCCATGGAGAAGATCCTCAAAAGCAAGGCTTCTTGCCATTTACTGTACTGCCTCGTGTGGTTTTCTATGTTTAGTAAGATTAGCACGCCCGGAGTTCGCGAGAGGTTGGCGGCTAGCCTCCAAGTACCCAGTACCGTTCCTCCGTCACTTTCACATGGGCAGTACCAAGGTTAGCTCCGACGCCATCCGCCCCGAGGCTCACCGAAGTCGCGGCTCCTCAACAAAGGCCCAGAGGGCCATTCGGCCGGCCCAGAACCTGGGCCCATTTCTCTAAATATCCCCCAAATCTCCGTACATGTAAGAACCAACCAATAAGCGCACCCTCTCGCCGGATCCAGGAACCATCGTCGTGACACGTCCTCGCTGCGCCGGGCCCGAGCTAGTATTTGTACCCCGCCGACCCCGCCATGCCCACCACCCCTCTTTCCCCCTTCCCCCCCCTTTCACCACATCTACGAAACGTCACTCTCGCAACACCGTGAACCGAACATATCAAAAACTTTATCAAAGAAGAAGGAAGAATAAATATCCGTCAAAATGAGCGCGGCATTCCAGAAGGCGGCTGAGGACTCCAAAAAGTTGACCAGCAAGCCTAACAACGATGAGCTCCTAGAGCTCTACGGTACGAAGCCCCACCACATCCTTGCGGCCGAGCCGGACAAACATCTGACCGCCAAAACTCTCCAGGTCTCTACAAGGTCGGCAACGGCGAGGACATCTCCAAGGCCCCGCCCCCCGGCATGTTCGACCTCAAGGTCCGCACACCTCTGCCCGCACCCCGCTCTTCAAGGTATCCAATACTAATACTGGTGTAACTACAGGGCAAGGCGAAGAAGGGCGCGTGGCAGAAGCTCGTCGACGAGGGTGTGTCTCCCGAGCAGGCCCAGGAGAGGTACATTGCTCTCGTCGAGAAGCTCAAGGAGACGTACGGCTACGACGAGAACAAGCAGCCCGAGGCTGTCGGCTCGTAAATCGCATTAGGGCCTGTACTGCGCGAGAGGGGAGGTTTATAATTATGCACATAAGACGACGTAATTCATGAGCAACGGAGGACGAGGCACACGGCGTGAAATATACATGTCTATAATGGCAGAAGGCAGGCCCAGCACGCACTTGTGACTTGGGGTGAATATGGCCATAAATACTGTTCGTGCGGACACCAGTGTGCCCTTCACTGCACCCACGTCCTTCCTAACGAGTCCGGCTGGGTATGCGACATAGACGCAACCCAAGGAATCTCATCCTTCCCATATCTCTGGAGCGGCATGCTGTACGGCATCCGCAGCCCCACAACATTCTTCTCATGGCCCGCGGCACCTGCCTCTGCGCCTGAAGGGGTATCAGTCTTGAAGGTCCCCACCATCACAGAGTTCTCCACAAGTAGCTCTGGCCAAACCAGAACCCCAATCTCCCAAGAGGAAACCCGGACCTCACCGGACGCGTTGACCGCTTCGCCCCACGCCTGCTTTGACAGGTTCGCCGACGTCAGAAGGGCCCAGTCGATAGAGTCCTTGCTGTGGCGGATATAAGTTTTGATATGAGGGGCAACCCGGTTCCGCCCACTTCTGCGAACTTCGACATCTCCAAGATCTATGTGTGTTAAGAGCGAGTAGGTTAGCCTAAAGGTTTTACGCACATAGGGGACGGAGCCTAGTGACCTTTGCCCTTGGATGAATCATTGCTCCAATGGTGGAACATCGGTTTCATGTACTCCAGTTGCTTCGCTTGCTGCGGGGATTGGATGCGCGTATGTATCGACCCTCCAGAGGTATACCCATTAACAGACTTCCGGACTTCATCGGCGGTGGGAAATACAACCTTGAAGTCCGGTTTCCTCGCCAGATTTGATTTGGAGGCAGATAGCGTCCTGAAAAAGGTGTCTCGCAACCACGTATCCTTGCCGCCGAGCGTTGCAATTGACGAAATTTGCACCACAACGTCAGCCTTCCCATCTTGCGCGGGAACTTGCCCCAGGGCCTCCTCCAAGTTGAGCCAGCCCCACGATCTTGGCGAATTAGGCCGGTAGCGTCCCGGAACACTGGCGATGAGGGCACCTCTGACGGTTGAGAAGTCATACTTCGAGAGCTCTTCCACCAGAGGCCGACATGTCACTTGTTTCACGTCGTAGGCTCGGAGATAAGCCAGAAGGTCTTGCTTAAACTTTTGACCGCTTCCTACCGGATGAGACTGTTGGTTGCCATTTGAAGAAGGCTCCTTGAGAAGTGGCAGCAGAGGTGACCTCCAGACTGCATTCGTTAGGGTCGTCCAGTCATGGACTATGCTATTTGCCGTGTGGATAACTACTTGCGCAGTGTCATCATGCCTCAGGAGAATCATCATCTTGGAATGATGAGTGCCGAACATCTCAGGCATGAAGGCCGCATGTACGAAGACGTTGGTGTAGTGTGCCGCTTCCGCCTATGGTAACGCGAGCAACTTAGCCTATGTCCACTACTCCAGTCACCCCGAGGCATGGTCGAATTTCAAAATAAGGACGAGTCTAGCTCACCTCGAGTATGATCCGAGCGGGATCCTCCCTTTTCCAGTTGCCGTGCACAATGTGAAGCTTGACTAAGTCTCGCGTGTCCTCGTCGAAGGCACTTCGAATGAAGTCGATGTCGTGCATATAATTGAAGTTCCAACATTCTCGGATGAGCGGGTCACCCAAGATATCTTTGAGAGTGACGGTGTCTTGGTTAAAACGTTCTGGGACTCCCTGGGCTCGAATGAGCTGGAAGGGTGATTTGTGAACAACTGGCCCATTCTGCTTGGGCGTCCTCCGCCTCATCGGAGGGCTTATCTCCCTGCTCAGAGACGATGGCGAATCGACGGAAGACCGAGACGAGCCGCCTCCGCCGTCGTGCCGGACACGCTTCAGCGGCGGCTCCATGGTATATAGGACGGCCCGCGGCGTCCGCGTCTAGGTCACCAGCAGTGAACGTCGTACAGCTATGGATTTAAAGTTAGTTTCAGATACGGCGGCCTGGTGATGTCTGAGGCTCGTGGGACCTGACAGGTGCTCTGGGTGGTATTACATTTTCCAATGCTGTGTTGTGCTGATGCACGGAGACCTGGGAAGAGGAACAATGCTACGATGTTGCTTGCATGGGAAGGAGATGCACGATGATAATCGACTGCTGTCTCATCTAAAAGATGTCATGAGCTGCCGGTGATTCTAGCAAGCATGATGCAGCCAGACGCGCCTTCCTCGCGAATGCACTTAAACGCACGTGCTAAGCTTTTTCGGGCCTGGCGTCCCTCGTACTTTCCCCCTGGAGTGGAGCACGTGGCACGGCCAGCCCGCGACAGCTCGAGCTTCACTGGGGGTAGTCCGAGACTGGAATCCCCCTTGGGGAAGTCCAGAAATTCTGATACAGCCCGCGAATGGACGACTTGGCTCGAGAATACGAAGGAGAATGTGTTATCCGCGGTCTCATCGGGGCGATTTGTTGGAGGACGGCTAAACGCGAGAAACCTGCACGTTCCTTGGTTTTTTTGGGCCACCTCGCGGTCGCCCCTGCGCTTCGAACAAGGATACGAGGATGGGGTGGCGGCTGAACCAAGCGGCAGAACTGGCCAAATTTCTTTGTGCCTTACATATCAGGTGGGGATACTACCCACACCCAACGCTAATTTTACCGTTGGAGGCAAAGGCCCGTCGCCCATAATCCGGCCAATGAGAGCCCGTGTCTCCCAGAACGAAATAGGGAGACTGCTCCTGATTTCCCCCCTGTCCTCGCTCAGTTTTCCCGCTGACCTTGTTCCAGACTGCGCGCTCGTGGGACTGTCCCCAGGTGGTCCCTTTCACGACTTGGCTTTTTTCTTCGAACAACTCCAAAGAATCCTTTTCCAGCCTTGACGACTCGCTTTCCTTCCACGTTCCGTCGATTAGAACGACGCCCTCTTTCGTTCTCGATTGTTTCTTCTTCTGCCTCCCTGGCTCCCTTTTTGACATCTTTTTCTTGTGACGAATCCTACGTCGCGGTTATTCTTTTCCTTCCCTCGCGAATTGACTGCCAGCGGACGATACGGCGATAGCCGCATAATTGACACGATAACTGAGAGACGATAATCGATCGACGAAGAACGAGCACTCCTTTGCCATCCCCAGACATTTCTGTTTCCTGAAATAGCGATTCACGTTGTCTGGGATGCTCGCGGTTGCACTATAGCAGACGTTTCCTTCCCAAGACCGTCTGCCCCTTGCCTCCCTCCACGCCTTGCCATCGCTGAACCACCTTTTCTCTCCCTCCTCTTGCCTTTAGCCCAATCATCGCACCCGCGGGTGCATACGGCCCAGCATGAGGATCTCGTCCATACTACCGCTTTTCGGAGCGGCCACTCTGGCCCGCGCACAATCATCCTACAACAAACCGCAGGAGCCCACACAATTCAACGGCGTGGATGTTCCGCCCTTATTAGAACTGACTCCTGACACCCATGATGACGAGTTGAACTCTACTACGCTCGCGTTGGTCAAGTACCATAGGTATTGTTCCCCAAAGCCCCTTTCCCCTTCCCATGCGACTAGGTGCTGATTCGGGTCCCCTATAGCCCGTACTGTCCCCACTGTCTGGACTTTGCACCCACGTTTCAAACAGCGTACGAGTTCTACTACACCTCACAACCGGAGGGCACAGACAAAAACTTTACCGAGTTCTACGATTTCAAGTTCTCGACAGTCAATTGTTTGGCGTATTACGATCTCTGCGCCGAGAATGGCGTCAAGACGTATCCAACCACGGCGCTGTACAAGAATGGCGAGCTTGTTGACAAGGTGCGGGGCGCCAAGAACATGACTTTGGTCTCCGACCTCATCGAGCAGGGTCTCGAGGACGTGAAGCCTGGCTCCCGCCCGACGGACCTTACTCTGCCCACTCCAGGCGCCACGGAGGCCCCTGGTTTTGCGGCCGTAGCGGGTGGTGTGAAGGAGAAGAACTCCGAGGCTCAGCCTGCTGGCGATGCCCCCGCGAAAGATGGGGCAGCCAATACCGAGGAGAAGCCCGCTGGGGGTGCCGCGGCAAACAACCAGGCCGCCAATACCGACGCGAAGCCTGCTGGAAATGTTCCAGTAAACAACGAAGAACCCAACGCCGAGGCGAAGCCTGTTGAGGATGTCTCGGCGAATAAGCCCGCCGCGGAGGAGGAACCCCAGGACAACGCCGCCCGGCCAGCAGTTGTAGAGGAAGCCGCTGAAACGACGGCATCCGACTACTACCCCGTGTTCCCCACGCCCGACGTGGTACTACCGACAAGGCCGAAGTCGACGGCCACGCCGAACCCCAACGGCGAGTCCTTCTCGTTCACTGCGGAATCGTTCCAGAACCATGTGACGATGACCCAAGAGCCGTGGTTTGTCAAATTCTATGCACCGTGGTGCAGCCACTGCAAGGCGCTGGCCCCCACGTGGGAGCAGCTTGCAAAGGACATGAAGGGCCGCCTCAACATCGGTGAGGTTAACTGCGATCAGGAGTCCCGCCTCTGCAAGGACGTCCGCCTCTCCGGCTATCCGACCATCATCCTTTTCCGTGGCGCGGAGCGCATTGAATACGACGGCCTCCGGGGGCTCGGAGACTTCCTCCACTTCGCGCATAGCGCTATTGAGCTCACCAGTGGGATCCCGGATGTCAACGCCACGGAGTTTGAGGAGCTGGAAAAGAAGGAACCCGTTATCTTCACCTACTTTTACGACCATGCCGTGACGAGCGAGGACCTCCTGGCTCTCGAGCGTATCCCGATGAATCTCATTGGCCGCGCGAAGCTCGTTAGGACCCGCGACCCCGAACTGTACAAGCGATTCAAGATTACGACATGGCCCAGGCTCATGGTGGCCAGGGAGGGGCGCCCGACATACTACACACCGCTTACACCCAAGGACATGAGGGATATCCCCGCCGTCCTCAAGTGGATGAAGTCGGTATGGCTACCCATCGTGCCGGAGCTAACGGCTGCGAACGCGCGCGAGATCATGGATGGCAAGATGGTCGTCCTGGGCATCCTTAACCGGGACGACCAGGACGCGTTCCAGAGTGCGCAGCGCGAGATGAAGAGCGCCGCCAACGAATGGATGGACAAGCAGATCCAGCTATTCCAGCTCGAGCGCCAGGAACTTCGCGACGCAAAGCAGCTGCGGATCGAGGAGGCGCAGGATCGGGACGACTCGCGCGCGCTTCGACAGGCGAAGGCAATTCGCATCAACATGGACATGTCAGACAAGAAGCAAGTCGCTTTCGCGTGGGTCGACGGTGTCTTCTGGCAGCGGTGGATCCGGACGACTTACGGTATCGACGTTAAGGACGGCGACCGGGTCATCATCAATGATGAAGATGTAAGTTCGAGCCTTGTCTCAAGGCTATAGTGCATGTTTCGCTGATTTGATGTTTGTAGAACCGCCGGTACTGGGACACGACAATAACGGGCAACAACATTGTTCCCTCGCGGACGTCCATCATGGAGACCATCAGCAAGGTCACGGCGCAACCCCCAATAATTAAGCCCAAGCTGACCATCTCGGGCATCGAGAAGGTGTTCTTCGACTTCAAGATGACGTCCCTCGAGCACCCCTGG
Organism: Microascus cirrosus; assembly: GCA_030271035.1. Taxonomy (NCBI): domain Eukaryota; kingdom Fungi; phylum Ascomycota; class Sordariomycetes; order Microascales; family Microascaceae; genus Microascus; species Microascus cirrosus. The sequence goes on from JAMBUN010000142.1 coordinate 39,520, forward strand.
CTCACGCTGGGTTGCTTCTCTGGTATCGCCATCGCCGCGCTGAGCTGGTTCCGCGGCAGGCTACGCCGAACGAGGCCAAACTTTAAGCTTGAGGACGCGGTGGCGATGAAGGACATGAGGGAAGGGCTGCTGGGCGGTGGGTCGAACGGGAAGGTGGACTAAAGGGGAATTGGGTGTAAGATGTGTTTATTAATCTTTTCTTAATGCTTCTCCACCGGCTCCCCCTTTTCTTGTTTCTTATTTTTATCTTGTTGAGTACCTTGTTTCTTGGTTGGTTTTGTCTTTAAAGGGATTTATATGAGGGCATTACATATCAGCTCTTAGAGAGAAATGAGAAGGTGGGAGAAGGAAATGGGAGAGAGGAGGGGGGATGTATTCATGGGAGTTGTGATTGTAGGGTAGCGAGATAATACGTATTTTCCTCTCTGCGTTTGAATTTCGTGTGATACGGAGGGTCCTTCCAAAGCTTCTTCGTGCTTATTTGTAGATGGCGAGCATAGTCGTCTGGTATGATGACGCAGGGAAATGGGCTGCAATGTAACCTGCAAGCTACGGATGGTCATGGAACAGCGAAGAAGCGTTGAACACATAGTTTTCGGTAAGCCGAGTTCTCTCTACACGCCCGTCCCTGCATATCATAAAAGGGGGTCAGGTATACAGCTCCATCGTCAGCCCATTAAGCTCCATCCCCTCCTCCGCAATGTCCTCCACATCCCCCAGGAACTCCAACGGCATCTCCACCAGCGTCCCGCGCACGCGGCCCAGCCACTCCTTCAGTTCCGCTGCGCCACCGGGGAACTCGCTGCGGACCACGTGCCCGTAGGGGACCTTGCCCTCGTCGGCTTCCTTCCCCTCGTCCTCGGACTTCTTCTCCGCGAGGGGATTGAAGAAGTGCTTAGAGAAGAACTCGTCGTAGGCATCCCATGTGCGGACCTTGTCAGTGGGGACGCAATGGAAGGCGCGGTCAAAGACTTCGGTGTTCACCCTCGCCGTCTCATCCCACAGTTTCCTGAACTCACTACTCAGGGGATCCGCTACGAGGCGGTCAGCCTTGGAGCCCCAGTCATACTCGTTACCTCCCTTCTCAACGGACGTCCAGTTACCGTCCGGGGCGTCGACGCGCTGGTGGGGGATGAGGCCGAGGTGCTTCCGGAAGATATACCGCCGCAGCGAAGCTGCAAAGGCACTAGCGCGATACGCCTTGCCGGCCATGGATGACTCCACAGGGGTTGGGTCCTCGATCACGACGGCGATCTCAGAGTCGTGAGAGCCCAGCTGCGAGCGGTCGTTGATATTGGCGGACCCGACGATGACGAGGCGGTCGTCGGCTATGAGGAGCTTGCTGTGTACGTAGAGCTCCTCGCTAACGAAGGCGTCCATCTCCTTTTCCGGATCGCCGTGCCAGGGGATCTCGGATAGGCGGGGCCCGTCAGCCATGTAGCACGCCGCAACCGAGTCCCATGTCTGGCCCTCCAACTTTGAAGCAGCCTCCTGGTACCGCTCGTACCGCGACCTGTCACCTGCCCCTTCCCGCTCCCGGAACCCTCCTCCAACAGCATCGTCATGCTCCCTCCGCGCACTCTCATACGAAACCCCTGAGGCGCGCTCCGCCTCCTCCATGGTCGCCGACACGTTGATCCGGTCGTAGTTCCGCAGGTTGTAGAACCGGATATACTGCCCCACGTCCTTCACGCCGTGCTCCTGGAGGGTTTCCATGATGGAATGGCCGCCTCGGTTGATGGTGAAGTTCTGGAACTCCATGATGGCGCGGGTGCCTAGGGCGCCGTCGGACTTGAGGTCGCCCGCGAAGCCGGGGACGGCGGGGATGACAATGATGACGAGGAAGGGTTGGGAGGAGTGGTGGGCGCGGAGGATGCGATTCACGATGGCAGCGCCGAGCTTGTTCGCGACGGGGCGCTGGGCGTCACTCGTGGCGGTTATGAAGAACTTTGGATATAAGTCTGGGGTCGTACAGAGCAGGCTGGAGGGGGCTTACCTGGTTTTCAATGTAAATAAAGTAGTCAGCGTTGGTTATGGCATCGATGTAGGCGTTGGCGATGGAATGCTCTGTAGGAAGCCCAGATGACCATTTGGTGGAGCTATGAGAGCGTCAGTGTTGGTGCATCTGTTGGGCCCTGAATGATCCTACCTCCTGACTAGCTGAATGCTTGGAGTCGAGCCTCCTTTACTAGACGGAGACTCCTGCCGGCGATCCCCATGTCCCGTCCAATGACCCAAGCCGCGGCTAAACTTATCCTGCACGTCGTCCAGGAACGCGCCGGGATCCCTCCACGAGTGGTGCGCCTCCCCCGTCGGGAGAACCCTGTCAAACTTGGCATACTTACCCGGGTTCTTCTTCCCGTACTTTTCCTGGAAGAGGTAGTTCCTAAAGAAGTAAGCAGAGGCCGGTTATGTAGCTATAATGACGAACACATACCACCTATCCTTGAAGTGGTGGATGAGGCTGCCGACGACAGGCCCGTTGAGGCTGATAGCGACGTCCGTCCAGCCCATCCTAGAGCTTTTGGTACGGTCCAGCTTGTTCTGCTCCCAGTTGTCGACGTTTGCAAAGTCGGCGACCCGGGCATTGTTCATGTCCTGGCCTGGGAAGACGATGGTGTCGAGGTTTCCGGGGTGGGCGTCGGCAATGGGGTGACCTGTTGGTTAGTAGCTGTAAAGGGCGAAAGGGACCAGGGACTTTAGAATCCTTACTAGACGTATCCCATCTGCCAAAGCCTGGGTTCTGTTAGTTTAATGCGCAACACTAATTCGACCACACACTTACACATATCTAGACCGCCCATAAAGGCAATCCTCTCGTCAATGACGCACAGTTTCTCGTGATGAGCCCAGAACAGCACCATTCCGTCGCTTGTACCGTAGATGGCCTTCAGCGTGTCGACGGAGGTTTTAGCGATGCTCGTGGGATTGAGCGAGAAGTTCTTGAAGCTGGCGCTGAGGTCCTTTGCGAGGTCGTAGCCCGTGGGCGTGTGGTCCGGGTGGCGGAACACGGAGATGTTGGAGTGCAGCGACTCGAGGTGTTGGCGGGTGTGCTAGTCCTTGTAAGTCTCCCGTCGGTAAGAGAGTCGTGTTACCTGGCACTCACAGCAGAGTTTACTGGATGCGTCGAGCTTGCCGTTAGCGACTGTGGTCTCGAATAGGAGAGTCAGAGGTGGGAAAGGGGAAAGTATACTTACACGTCAAGGCGGCCTGGACTTCCTTGTAGACGATAATCTTGACACTTACGCCTCGCTCGGCCGCGGCCTTGAGAAGATTGTCAAGCCGATACTTCTCGTTGGCTGACGGTGGCCGGCGGAGGTACAGCTCGGGACTAAGCCACCAATCGAGAATATAGATACTCTCACGGGCCGCTACACGCGGACCGTCAGCCGCCAAGTCTCCCCAGTAGAGGCATCACGGCTACGAACTCACACTCAATGGCCTCGGACACGGCCCAAAAGTACGATGCCCCGTCAACATGCCACTTCACCCCGCCGGTAGTCTGCGGCGCGAAGGAGCCATAGCGGTTATCCCGGTGGTGGAACGGGTGGATCTCGACACACTCGTGGCCCGGGTGGGTGTGCGAGTGTTTCTCCTCGTCAGGGCTCGAGGCGAGGTTCTCCAGGTTGGACCGGGCCTCCTTGACGCCGGCCTCGAGCTTGCGGAAGAGGTCCATGGCGGATCCTGAGGGGCGTACGGCGGCTCTGTGATGTGTTTATAGTGTATGCAGGGGACGGCAGAAGTGGAGATATACTACATAAGATGTGATCCGGGGTAAGCAGCTATTTTGTAGACGATTGTAAGACCGGCCGTAGGGCCAGCTCAGTGAAAGCGGGGGGGCAATGAGGGGCAGCAGCACGCGAGACTAATATCTTGGCTGCGGTGACGGCACGAGCTGAGCCCCAGCTTTATTATCGGCTAGGCCGGGCCAGTCGGCATTAGGTCCGCAGGTCTGAGCGGGAGACCATCATGCAGGCGACGCTTCAGAGCTGCAGGACGGCCATCCCCGTTGGTGGGTTGCCTTGCCCCTCCTATCCATCGTAGCTGAGCTCTAGCCGGCCGTGAGGCTTATATGGACAAACGTCAGAGAGTTACTATAAAAGGGTCATACGAAGCCGGCTCATGATGGCCGCCGCTAGAGTCCACGTTTTATGGCTTCGCGGAGGACCGACACCGTGGATATGGATCGATACAACGTAGTACAAGAAGCATTGACGAGAATGCCGGATCTGCGAATGTTTGGATGGAGTGGAGATTCCTGTCGGCCTGAGCTTCCTTCAGCTTAACGAGGGTTATGTGGGAACTTTGGTACCTCAGCATGGAGCGCGGGGTTAGTGTAAAAATATCGCCGCTGATGAGGGGCAAAACTTTCTTTCAGGCAAACCCTCTTTGTACCAGCTACGTACACACCAGGCTCAAACCCCCCTAGCCGGCAACCTCACTTCTTGACGTGCTAAAGCACTGTCCAGAAAAAACATCGTCAATTCACTCGCCCATCCTACTGCTCACCGATAAACAGCCCCCCCAACCGGCCCCCACCCCCACTACCAAAATGGCAGGCCAAACTCCCTGCCGCATTCTGGTCATGGCCTCCGGCAACGGCTCCAACTTCCAGGCCCTTATCGACGCTGTTACCGCAGGGACAATTCCGAACTCCAAGATTGTGCGCCTCATCGTGAACCGCGCGAAGGCCTATGCTACTACCCGGGCTGACAAGGCTGGTATGGAATCTTACGCCCTCCTACGCTGGGCTCACCCCTCACTCTCATATACTCTTGAAGCTCTCATGACTTACGGCTTGCTTAGGCATCCCCTGGGAGTACTTCAACCTCATAAGCGGCGGCTTCCTCCCCAAGGGCGAGAAGGACCCCGAAAAGGTCGCTGATGCGCGGAAGAGGTATGATGCTGCGCTGGCGGAGAAAGTCCTAGCGCAAGAGGAGAGGCCCGATTTGATTGTCCTCGCGGGATGGATGCACGTCTTCTCGGCACCGTTCCTAGAGCCGCTCCAAAAGGCTGGATTACGTGTGATCAATCTCCATCCGGCGCTGCCGGGTATGTTTACCGATCTCAACTGTGTGTATTTAGCCCGCGACGTGTGCTAACGAACCATCCAGGTGAATATGACGGAGCCGGTACGCCCATTGTCCTAGCCCCCCTCCCCCCTCTGCCTTTAGACATACATAAAGTCTCACTTCTACACAGGCGCCATCGAGCGAGCACACGCCGATCTCGTGGCCGGCAAGACCACCCGCACAGGCATTATGGTGCACTACGTTGTGCTGGAGGTCGACCGCGGCGACGCCATTCTGACGCAGGAGATCCCCTTCAACGGAGAAGACCTTCCTACGCTGGAGCAGCGCATCCACGAGCATGAGCACGAGCTGATTGTTAAGGCGACGGCGAAGGTCGTGGGAGAGATAGTTAGTGAAAGGGCATAGAGACTGTGGCTTGTGGCTTGCGCGTGACTCCCTTTGCTCTCAACGGCCCGGCTTCTAGTTTTTGGTGTTAAGGGGTCACCATCTGCGCGCTGTGGCAGGCTGAGAGCATGTCATCACAGGCCCATATGCCTGCGAAGGCTCGTCGGAGTGATATGCCATTGAGTGATGAGCTTCCCTCCGGTTTTGGCCATCGAGAGGGAAACTGGTACCTTTCCTGAGTACGTACCGGGGTCATTTATTTTGGATATACCTTGCGATACGTATGACTGCCAGGGAACGCCCTTGAATAGTCGAAGCCGAAAAATACCTAGACAAGGCATCGCGGGTCGTTCACCGGCTCCCAGTTTGGGGG
>JAMBUN010000143.1:0-44435 GCA_030271035.1 Microascus cirrosus
TGGAGATTGTATTATTGTTGCATCAAAAAGGGTGGAAAATTGAGGTTGAAGGGAGGGCTTGTTTTTTTGTGGGCGGATTTTGGGGTGGGCCGTTGAGGGGGGTGGGCCGTTGAGGGGTGAGCGACGTTAGTGCACGGTTTCCTCGTATGTGAGGGGAGATACGCTCGAGTTGGCACGGGAGATAGCTTCCAGGAGTGTAGGGAAAGAACGGTAGAGCAGTTGTTCTTGCGTCCACACCGGAACATTGCCGTCCATTGAGAGCAAGTACGAGTCGTCTTCGAATAAGACCTCTTCGGAGCGGATCATCGTCGGCATGCCCGAAACAGTCGCAGTTTCAATGGCGAGGTAGACGATCACGGTCCACAACCCTCGATTAGATTTCCAGTCTTCGAAGGTATCAGGCTCGCCAGACCGTCGCGCCCAGTCCGAGTGCAAACCCGTCAAAACTGCAAGTCGGACCACTAAGCCGAGGAGGGACCAGCAGGAGTCAACGCCCCAGCATGTCGGGTTGACCGTCTGCTTGGCGAGTACCATAAGACAAAGCGTCCTAGTTGTAGTAGGGGTTGGGTGGGACATGAACGGCGTTTTCCTGAGGCAAGCCTCGGCGGCGAACATGAAGGAGGTGGCGTCAGCGGCGTGCTGCGTCGACACAGTACAACCGAGGCCCAAAACCATGAGGTAGTTCGCCAGCCACGCGACATCCACGCTGAGAGAAAGCGCCACATGGAAGAGGGACGTCTCGTCCTGAAAGGCACTAGGCTGGACAGGATAAAGGGGCTGGAAGACACGCATGTAATTATTGACGTATTCTCCGAGCATGGCCTTGGATGCGAAGATCAGGCTTATAACGGCTTGAAGGGAAGCGTAGCTCGCAGCCTTGTCGCTTCCGAAGGGGAAGCTATGCGGGAGAGGAGTGCCGGTGGAATGTTTGCAGGTTGTCTCGCCGAATTCCCGGGACGCGGGCAAGAAGGGCGGGGAGTAGATCCGAGAGAGAGAGCCGACCTGCGCCCGCGTCAGCTTTTATACCTAGATATTAGCCCCGCCATGAAGGATGGCTTGGTATCACGTACCTGTTTCAGAAGAAACCTCCAGTGACTTGTTCCGCGCGGTCGGGCATGCCATGAGGTATAGACAGGGCCAGGGTGTTGCCTCTGAATGCCGTTATCCGGCATCAACTCTTCATCTCGCCGGAATGCATACGTGCAGCTGCTGGTGTCCAGTCCTGCGGCCTTGCACCGGCTGCACGGCACCGTCCTGTCGCACTTAACTTTATTCTGGTGGCATCTCGCGCAGGAGAGCCGCAAGCGGTTCCGCTTTCGGATAGATCTCTCGTCATGGTCGTTCGTGCCAAGGTCGGGATAAAGAGCCGGGCTGGTGGTGTCTGCGTTGGGTGAATGCTCTGCGCTAGCCGAAAAAACGTGGTCACCCCTTGACGACGGTTGGCTAACAGAGTCCGAACTGGCGAAGGAGCAGGTGGCGCTTGCGTCGAGGCATCGCGTACAGCTTGGCTTTCGTCTGTCGCAACGGCGCTTCTGCAGGAGACAGCGCTCGCATGTGGTAACTCCCCTCTTGGGCTTCATACACGCGGCTCCGAAGTGGGCGAGGGGTGTGGTGCTTGTATTGCGGCGAAGAGGATTCTCCCAAGTTTCGGGAGGGTGGCTGATTGATAAAACACGGCGGCGATTAGATCGGGATAGCGGACAACTGTTTGTATAGTCCCTGGGGTAAATCCGAGTTCGGCGAAACTACGAAGCCGAGACTACGTGGGCGGCGACTTTCTGGCTAGCGGCTACATTGGCGGGGCTTCACCATTTGCGGGGCTTCACCATTTGCGGCCGACCATCACCGCTTAACGCCGATTCCACGCCGCAACTCGGTGGCGGACTCTTGCGCTCGACAGCGTACCCCGTGGAGTCAGGAAGCGGGAACAGAGGACCTGGAGTACACTAGAAAAGCAGATCAGAAGAAATAATCGAGTTTCGGGAAAACTCGCCTGGTCTGAATGCGAGGTTGAGTGTCCGTGTCTGCCAGTGTGCGCCTCACGCGGCGTGTCGACGAGGAGGTTATTACATAATAACCTCCCCAACTGTGGCACTTTTCGATGGGTGCGCGATTGATTCGACGTTCGCTCCCCTGCATTCGCCAACAACTGCTGATTCGAAATATCCGCAAACGATCAATGTCAAGCCACCAGCACACCCGAAATATGAGAAAGGAGCCTGAAATCCCGAACGCTGAACTGCTTCTCGGCCCTTTGCCTCTCGCATATGACAATCATACCAAATTACAAGGTACTATAATAGCGGCCTTGAGCAGCTGATGCACTCTTCTACCTAATCACAGAAGGCAGTCGAGCTGTGCAGTTAGTAATACCAACCCCTTTAAGAGGGCGTCATTCTGCTTTGTCACACTTAATGAGAACCATTCAATGCCTGCTGTCTTGCCCAGAGAGGAATCCTTCTGCAAGCTGTTATGTTCTCCCTTTCCCCTGATTTAGCAATAAATTAGTGATATCATTAAGAATAACGCCTCAGAATTAGGAGGTGTGTAAAGACAGCATATGAAAATAGTGTAAAGTCCACAATACTATGGTTATTATAGTTTTCCTGGGTCAAGAGGGCTTTCCTGTTCAAGAGTAAGTATTATAATATTCATTTTAGGCTTATCCCTCACACTGAATCTAGTATTAAACAGCTCTACAGCAAACTTAAAACAATAAGGATTTAGGAAGGAAACCTACAGTCTTCTATCCCTTCTGTATTATCCCAGGCTAGTGGATATAAGAGACGAGCTAGTCTGGCGTGGACAGCCTGTAGAATGCCTCGGGGGTAACAATCCTCAAAAAGACGCTGTTGCTTCTGGCATCGCGCTAATTCTCCTTGTGATAGCCTATCTCAATCGCGCAGCCCAGATCGATGTCAATTTGACGGAGGTGGCCGAGCTTCTTTATCAGCAGAACATTCGGACGAAATTGATAAAGTAGGTCATAGCACTATGTATACGCGTAGAGCTGCTGGTCCTTTTAGAGGGATGCTGGTTAATGACGGTTCTTGTATAACGAGTGGCGGAAGGGATTATATAAAGTACAGTGTCTTAGACGAGATTCAATAAAGTTGTAGTAATCGTAGCTATACATAAGTCTCCAAGGCCACATACAGCCCGGGGCTGCATCCGGCCAATCGCGGCATACGGTCATAGACCACATTCCAATAAAGAATTCAACAATATTTCTATAGATCTCGGTATCTATATAAGGTACACCTCCCTCTCAAATCTAGATAATACCTTCAAACAACATACATTACACTGCCAACGTTGCAAACGCCTGCCACTACAAACCTTCAAAATCTAACGAAAATATAATACAATATCTTGACTGCTCGAAAGGTAGCTCCAAGTCGCACAGGAAATAATAGGTTAATAGAGCGCAAAAGGGAGTCGGAATATCCTGCAATTGCTATTTTCTGAGCCATTTACATTCAGAGTTCCGAACGGTATCACATATATTTAACAGTCCCGGAGAGGTGAAGTTAGCACCAGGAGTTCGAGCGGTGTCACTATAAAATGGCACACTAGACCATACGCTGCCCTGAATTGCTTCCTACGGTCGACTATGTTAGTCTATGCTCTTATAGAATCACACAATTAACCCTATATTACGAGAATTGTTTCGCCTATTCACACCGGAGATGAGACTCTAATCACCAGAAGGCCTACTTGCGGTAACTACCGACTGGTCATCATAGAACGAGTGCTCGAATTACCGGGTAAGCATCACGGTGGGCACGGGCAATAAGTTTTGTTTTCTTCACGAGTCAACCGTTAGGCGTTTTCTCCTTTTATTATTTATTTAACCTTGAATGATGAACTGCCCGCAGCAATGTAGCACTCTTGGCAGAGGTGAGGAGAATAGCTAAGAAGCTGAGAATCAGAAAGGCGACTTGCGCTTCACCTGCAAACACTAAGACAAGTAGAGCGCCAACGTTCATGTCACACGTAGTTCTAGGCATTCAGGTAGACGCTATATATAGGCCCTTGATTTCTATTTATTGATCCCAAAACTCTCATGTAGTGCGAATTTCCACTCATTATCCAAATATATGCTAAATATTCAAGCTTGACTCGCGCTTTCGATTCGCCATGAGGTTCAAGGCGCTCCCCGCCCTAAAGTACTGGATCTGCTCCTGGGTCAATGTATGTTTTACCTCCATCGTCCATGACTGGCCATGCCCTGAATCCGTCGTGACCTTGATCGTGAGATTCTTCCCAGGAAGGAGCTCAGTTACACCTAGGATGCTTATCCTGTCCGATGCCCTAATACGGCTGTAATCGTCCTCATTTGCGAACGTCAAGGCCAACACTCCCTGCTTCTTTAGATTGGTCTCGTGGATGCGCGCGAAGCTCTTAGCAATGATGGCAATGCAACCTAGGAATCTCGGTTGCAGGGCTGCGTGCTCGCGTGACGAGCCCTCGCCGTAGTTGTGATCTGCGATGATAACCCACGGCTGCTGGGCTTCCTTGTATTCCCTCGCTGTACCTGGGGTATCACTTTCTCGGCCCGTAAGTTGGTTTGTCACACAATTGACTTTCCCATTCTCCGCGTTGACTGCTCCAATCAGCGTATTGTTGGAGATATTGCTCAGGTGGCCGCGGTAGCGAAACCAGGGGCCAGCGGGTGTAATGTGGTCGGTTGTGCATTTCCCTTGCGCCTTGATGAGAATAACGCAGTTCTCAGGGTCATGTGGGATCCCGGGAGGGAAGGGAGCTAGACGTTGAAGCCGCTGTGACGTCTCGGAGATCCGAACTTCGACTTCTTCCCGTCCGACCGATGGCGGACCTATGTACAGGTCGTCGGTGTTGGCGTAACCGTTAGTCGGGAGCGCTTCTCCCTTTGGTGGTTTAAAACGAAATATAGATCCATCATCCATTGTAATTGTGTCGGTCATGGGGTTGAAACACAGGTCACTAGAAAATATCTTAGCCATAACAATTTCGGGGGAGGCTAAGAAGACGTGAGTGCCGGGGTTGCCATCCAGTCGGCCCGTGAAGTTCCGATTGTAGGAAGTGATAATGGAGTTCGGGGTACCCTGTAATTATAAAATGTTAAACAGCGGTTCTTGTGTCTCTTCCACTCTCCGATTTGGTTACTTGCCTTTTCCACGCCCTCACGATCCCATGAACCGCAGCATGGACCACAAGCGTTGGTGAGAAGGGTACTCCCTAGATCCTCAAAGACTTGGAGAGCCCCGCTCTCTCGCAACGTCTCCCTCGTTGTTTCAGACCCTGGGGATACCAGAAGGGGCATCTTCGGCTTGAGTCCCGCGTCAAGAGCTTGCCTCGCCAAGTTTGCAGCTCGTGTCATATCTTGGAACGACGAGTTTGTGCAGGAGCCAATTAGTCCCGCGGTGAGCTTCTTGGGCCACGCCTGCTTTTCCACACTCTGGGAGAACTTTGACAAGGGAGTTCCCAGGTCTGGAGTAAAGGGGCCGTTGATCTGGGGCTCTAGTGACGATAAATCTACTTCGATGATACGGTCATACTCAGCACCCTCATCGGCCTGAAGCTCTAAGGCAGCAGGTTTTGCGGCCTCTGCAATGTCATCGCGGCCAGTTGATTTCAAGTATGCCCTCATTGCCTCCGTATAGGGGAATATGGATGCGGTGGCGCCTGTCTCGGCCCCCATGTTACAAATGGTGGACATGCCGGTGGCGGAAAGGCATTGTAGACCGGGACCAAAGAACTCAATTATACTTCCGGTGGCACCCTTAACCGTTAAGACCGCGGCTAAATGGTTTATAATGTCTGCCGCAAGTTAGTATGCACACTTGAGCTTGATGGAGGCGGCGAGTAACCTACCTTTTGGCGTACTCCAGTCCCGCAAGACTCCGGTCAGCTTCACGCCAATAACTCTCGGAGCCTTCAGTTCGAAAGGCAAGCCGGCCATAACATCAACTGCATCGGCTCCTCCGACGCCGATGGCGGCCATACCCATACCACCTGCGTTAGGCGTGTGCGAATCCGTGCCAACCATCATGCCACCGGGAAACGCGTAGTTTTCAAGAACAATCTGATGGATAATTCCGGAACCAGGCTTCCAGAAACCCATATTGAAGCGCTTCGAAGCACTCGATAAGAATTCATATACTTCATGATGTGCCCCAAGTGCATTGGGAAGGTCAATGTCTTGCCCCTTCTTGCTGACGATGAGATGATCGCAATGTACCGTAGTAGGTACAGCTGTTGAGTCGATACCGGCCGACATGAACTGGATGATAGCCATCTGAGCGGTAGCATCTTGACAAGCAAGCCTTCTCGGCTTCAGAAAGAGATGTGCCCTGCCCCGGTCCATCTTCGTCTCCTCCACATGATCCATATGGGCAGACAAGACCTTCTCTGTATAGGTCAAGGGCCGTCCATTGCTGCAAGGCGAGTTAGCGTATCATAAACTCTATTTCCTGTGTATGTGTGGGCCCGCACTTACAATCTACGGGCCAATTCTACCTTCCGAAGAAAATCCGCATAATCTATGCGGATTTCCGGCTCAAACGGACTAAGTCTTGCTGTAGTAAAAGGCGGCTCGCTTATCGTAGCCAAACCTCGAGAGAATGGGCTAGCCGGAAGGGAAACAGCTCTGGCGCCGCTGGTAGGCGCCAAACTAGCGAGGAGGCTCGTAAATCGCATCATCACTGCCGGACTTAGAAGAGTAATGCTCCGTCAGAATAACATGTGCTAAGATACTAGGCGCATGAAACAGGGCAGCACCCGGGAACGTACATGACCTGGTTGCAGTATTGTTCTAACTTTGGAGATATTGGCCAGAGAAAGTAAACGCGAGCGACATCTCATTGTGCCGGAAGAATACCGATGGACTCTGCCGTTTTCGAGCTTTTCATCACTGTTCACGGATCGTTCCGAGAGCTAGGACGGCCTCGGCTTCTAACCAGCTGCTGAGCGGATCGTTCCGAAAGTGGCAGACACCTTCTCCACTCGGCCCCTGCCCGATGTGCTGTGCAACTCTGGGGAACGTGGGGAAATGGGGGGAAAATCCGGGGAAAATCCGGGGTTGCTGCTGAACGCCAGTAGACCAGGGATCTAACATGGTCTCCCGGTGGCAGTTGCGTATTAAAGAACTCCGTGGATTTCCCCCTGATCCGTGATTTTGTCCCATAACCAACTCTGCTGCGTTCTAATTTACCGTCGTTCGTCCTCTGGTGTCGGTAAGCTCGCCAAAATGGACGCCCTCAGACAATCGCCGTTGGCCAAATACATCCGGAACGTCAGAGCTTTGCCATCCGAAATATTCAACCGGCACTTGTTCGTTACTGTTATTACATTTTCTCTCTGCGGCTGTCCTAAAGGTCTGCTTCATTTCCCAGGAATACAAAGGAGGCATACTCCCAGGATCATGCTGTTACTGACCCGCTTCGACAGGGTGGGACGAAGGGTCGGCTGCGTCTGTTACTGAGCTCAGCTCCTTCCATCGCGAATATCATCTCGATGGAGAGGCGAATAAGGATACCATATCTAACCTCGTCTCCTTCGTTAATATTGGGGCTGGTGTTGGGGCGTTCCTCTCCTTCTTCCTCAACGACAGAATCGGACGGCTCTGGTCCTTGCGAATATATCAAGTACTCTACGCCGTCGGCTCCCTCGTCTCCTGTTTTTCGTACGGAAACCATGGCGTCCTATACTTCGGCCGCATCATTTCCGGTCTCGGTATTGGGGCCTGTACGGTGGTAGGACCCATGGCCATTGCGGAGATGGCCCCGAAGACTATACGTGGCCTCATGACATTGTGGTTCAACGTTAGTATGCTTGGGGCACAGTCCCTGGGTACTTTTACGGTTTTCGGGTGCGACCTGCACATCCCAGGGGCTAGCAACCTGCAATACCAGGTTCCTTGGTTCGTGCAGGCATTTGTTCCAGCTATCGCTGTCGCCCTCTCATTTGTATCAGTCGAGTCACCCCGCTGGCTTGCCCTTAAAGGCCGCCGGAAGGACGCATTAGACTCTCTTATCAAGCTAAGGGGCTTACCGGCCGATCGTCTCAGCGAGGAGATCTCCCAGTTAGCCGTACATGCAGATGACGAGCAGCAACAATTTCACGACACGGGCTACTGGGCTATTATCAAGGAAACCTTTACCATTAGGTCGAACCTTCGTCGCGTGCAGCTCACCATTTTTGCCTATATTTTGGCACAATTCTCTGGCGCGAACTCGATCACAAACTATCTCCCCACCATTTTCGGGCTGGTCGGTGTCAAAGGCACACAAGCCAAAGTGTACTCTACCGGAATCTACGCTATTGTTAAGCTTATTTGCTGCGTCATAGCCTCCCTCGTCTTCGTCGACGTCATGGGTCGCCGCAAATCGCTAATGATAGGCATTACCATCCAGGCGGCCTGTCATTCCTACTTGGCTGGATACCTGCGGTACTTTGTACCGAACCCTGAGAAGATGCCTCAAGGTGCCTCTGATTTTGCTATCGGTGTAATTTATATCCATGCTCTTGGCTGGGCAGTCGGTCTTTACACACTGCCGTACCTATTCGGAGCGGAGCTGTGGCCCAACCGCATCCGTTCCTTTGGTGGCGCGCTATCCCAATGCTTCCACTGGCTCTTCTACTTCGCCATCACGAAAGCCACACCGGGTATTCTATCCAGTATGGGAATCTGGGGTGCTTTCCTTTTTTTTGTTGCTTGGTGTATTGTTGCCTTCCTTTACACTGTCTTCTTCATCCCCGAGACGAGCGGCCTTACTTTGGAAGAAATCGATGCCATATTCCAGCGGCCTATGCATAGGATGCGACAGTATGTCAAAGAGGATGCTCGCCCTCGCGAAAATTCCGACCCTGAAGCTATAGCGAGAAAGCCCAGCTCTGGGCATTTCGAGCTCAGCGTGCGTCAGACTCTGTAGGCTGGAGCTGCAAGCTATTTTTTCTTTGCAAAGGCTTTTCTGGGGTAACAAGAGACATGAGAAAAAAAGGAAAGTTAGATTGGGTTAAGACAAAGCTTCTAGAGTCGTCAAGTCTTAGGTATAGAGTCAAGGCAGCTCGAGTCCTCGCTCAGGTATGATCAGGATAAACTGGACGTATCTTAAAATAATTAAATTATGCCGCACTCTAATGACTGCTCTCCCTAATCACCGTATCTGGAATGTTGCAGCAGCTAAATTTATATAACTTGCTATCGAGAGGTTGGCAGAACTGATGCTTTCTGTTAGTAGCATACTAATAACGCCCATTGGACTACCGCTACTTATTTTAGTGTAAATGTTCTCATGAATACTACCATAAATTCCCATGTAGTACTAATCTGTCGCAGCCTGGTTATTGAAATATCTGACGCGGTGTAGTTACCAGCATCTTGTTCCACGTTTCTTCGTTATGTATCCACCGTTTCAGGCTAGCTATGGTTTGCCCATTGTCTATCGTTCTAAACTCTTCAATATCAGCGGGGTTCCTACCGGTACGGTTGGCGGCATCACCCGTATGTGGCCAGTCACTCGCGTATATAAGCCTGTCGGGCACCCTTTCTGCGAACGTCTTAATGACGGGCTCAAGGTCATTGTAGCCAGTATCACTCCTGGAGGAGGCTCTGTACAAGCCTGAAACTTTAATGAACACGCGAGACTCCTCCGCAAGTTTTAGCAATGACTGAAACCCCGGTTGTTTGGTGGCATCGGCCGTGCTCGAGCTGAGCTTAGAGGAGCCTTTCATGCCTCCCAGATGGTCGGCGATTACCTCGACTGGCGAATTGGCGATAGTATCATATAAATCTAAAGACATTTCAGCGCTTAATGTAATAGCGGGCTGAGTTGGATCACCTCTTACCGTCCCAAAGATTATTTGAAATGTAGAGCTGAAGCTTCCAAGCTGGAAGTCGCTTGATGCGATTTGCGGCCTGAGTGATAATTTTCGCGAACTCCTCAGAGGAGAATTTTTTTTCATTGGCCCTTTTATTAAGCCTTAGGCCTCGGATACCAGCAGTGTGGAGATCCCAAAACTGCTCATCACTTGTGTTATTAACGTCCACCACCGCAATACCCCTCGCCGTGGAGTGCGATTGGTCATGGAGTTGGCGAAGGACCTCCAAAAGCACCGTATTGTCCGTTCCGTAAGGCGAGGGTTGCACAATGACAAAATTGGTGGACAAGTTGTCCGACGTTAAAGTTCGCCCGAATTTTAGGAGATCGGACAGGCGTGCCTCGGCAGGTGTGTAGTCGCGATCCGTGACAAAGGGTTGAATTGTGGAGTCAAAAATGTGGACGTGCGTGTCCCAGGACCCCGAGTTTAGTCGCGGGCCACAACCACAAGGTACGGAAGTGGTCGTAAGGAGAGTCTGTATCCCGGCCATCGTGAGGACCAAGCGAGTGTTCGAAATTGCGAAGTTGGGAAACATAGTCGAGAGTTCGCCGATGCTTTTGACTCCGGCCCAGAGAAAATGCGTATGGCCCACTCTTGGCACTGACAACAACGTATTGAAGCGGATATTGTGGGTACCAGGCCCTGCTCTAATGGCTTCGTGTATAGTACTTCCGACATACTGCTGCCCCGTCGGCAAGATCCGACACCGGCCGGTGTCGCAAGGGCCTCGGATGTATCCGGCTTACTCGAACTCACTCCCCACTTCAAATCCGACGGCTCGTCCGTACGTGACCCCGTTCTCCAGAAATCTCGAAACCTTGGGCGGAAGTTTTCCCCAATTCCTTGTCTTCGGATTATTGCCGAATATAATGCATAACTCACGAATAGGCGGAACCCTGCCCTCCTCACCTTGCTCTCCACAAGGTGGGCCCGAGAGACTCCTAACGCCTGAATCATCCCATAGGACAAGGCCCGCGACACATCGCCGGGGCTTGAAGAGAAGCAGCGCGGCGTGCCAAAGGTGTCGGCGGAGGAAACAGAAGGTTGAGTATCGCCTAAGGAACATATTTACTTTTGCCCTAGCTTGAAGTCTTCGCTAACGTCTACCTTCCAAGTGTGACGGCAAGACGCCTATTTGTGGACCTTGTTCAAGCGCAGGGGAAGTCTGCATTCCTTCAGAACGCCTCGTTATCCGCACCGATACAGACATCGAATGCGATCAACTCCGCGCTCAAGTCTCCCATCTCCAAGAGAGAGTCGAACTTCTACAAAGCCGAGCCTCTAATACCCACTCTCACCTCGCCACAGCAGGGGAAAATACAGGTCGAAAAACAACGTCAGCGTACCAAAGCAACACCCTAATATCAGGCCGTCAGGGCCTAATACTCGACAACGATGTATCTCGAACGAGCGTTCAAGTCGGATATCATGGCCGCATACTCTTTCCTACCTTCAAGGTTGGGGGCCCTGCCACGCGAGATTCGGGCTTCTTAAGCAGCCCGTGGCACCTATGGGACGGTCTCGCGTCTGCCGCTGGTGGCCCCGATAAGACTTTCGCACTTGAGCGGGATATTCTGTGCGAAGGCCAGCGTCGCGAACTTATCGACACCTTCTTCCACAGGCGATGGCCCCAGTTCCCAGTCCTTCACAAGCCAACCTTCCTGGAACAGCATTATGAGCCTTTCGCCCGGCACGAGAAAGCAAATGGGCTATCTACCTTCCTTGTTAATATTGTTCTCGCCATCGGATCATCCGAGAAAATCCGAAAAAATGCGCCATGCGGGGTTCCACATCAGACCTTTTTCGAAGCTGCCGTGCAGGGTCTAGATGACGTCCTCGGTGCTGACGATCTCGACTGCATTCAATGTCTTCTCCTGCTTTGCATGTATGGCAGCAACGAGCCCCAGTCGGTGAACCTGTGGTACACAGTTGGTCTCACCCTTCGACTCTCCCTCGGTATCGACTTGCATCGCCGCGAGTCTCTCATCAACAAGGGCTTCATGGAAACGGAAATGATGAAGCGACTCTTTTGGAGCATTTATTCCATGGATAGGAGCATCTCGATCGCCATGGGTCGACCGCTCGGAATCCAAGACACTGACATTACGATGCCACTGCCCCTCTCCCTATCCGATGAGATGCTACTCGCACAAGACCGTGTTGGTGGGAGCACTAGTGGTGGAGATATGTCTTTTGCAACTTTCGGGCCGGATTCAAAAGACCTGTCCACCTTCCTGCATATAATACAGCTTCGCCGGATGAACGGAAGCATATATAAAACCCTCTACTCTGCCGGTGACACTAGTCTGACTAGTGAAAATGTCGACGCCCTCCGCTCTCAGTACTACGGCCAACTAAACCAGTGGCTTGTCTCCATTCCACGCTACGCCAACCCGACATGCATGAACCAAACGCCGGAATGGTTCCAAATCGCCTACCACCAGGCCATTATGAACCTCTACAGACCATCACACGCCTCCCCCATCTGCACAATCGATGCAATCCGCCTCTGTGCCGACTCGGCCATCAGCCTCATAACTAACTACAGTTCACTGTACGCGAAAAATCGCATCACCTACACTTTCGTAGCGCTCACCTCGGTGTTCATGGCAGCCGTCACCATGCTCTACTGCCTGCGGGCAAGCGCCACTCTGAGATCCGACCTGACACGCGAGGTCGTCGAGCGGAATATTCGCATGTGCACAACATTGCTCAGGGACATGTCGAACAACGGCGTTGTGGGGGAGAGAAGCGCTCAGGTCGTGCAGAGGCTTGGGGATGCGACTTTAGCCGTCTTTGACGCGCAATATGAACCTGCCTCAGCAGAGGTTAGTGTCACTACCGGCAGTGTTGGGGCTGAAGGGAGTGCGAATGGAAGAGAAGGAACGGTAGAAATAGAGGAAGTTGACAAGGAATTTATGAGTTGGTTTGGTTTAAAGAGCCGGCATCTGCCGTTTCCAGGGTCGGGCCAGGGCCAGCCGACGCCGAGCGTGGATTTACCTTGGAATGACCTGTTTGATGACGGCTTTGAATTTGGAGGGAGCTGGGGTCTTATGTGGTAAGACTATGGAATGTTGTGTACTTGTTCCCTAAAAAAGCCTACCCTTTCACTTCACGGTGTAAGCTTGGGCGGAACTCGGCCGGAGCAAGGCCATAATTATGGCCTACAGGAAAGGAGAGGACAGGGATGGGTGCTTGATTGGTATGGTATTTCTAAGCTCAAGGCGTAGATCTACAGCTGTAATGCATAGGATATCTTGTTGCCGTGATCTGTGCTTAGTTTGACGTGCATTAGCGACGTGGGCTAAACAATCCAATTGGGTCTGCATTAAGATAATAATGTTCAGAGTCGAGCCCACCGTTACAGAGTTGCTCCAGTGTCCGATTTTCAATCAGTAGCAAGACTGGCCTGCCGCAACATAATCCGCGTGTTTTGGCATAGTGGATGACAGAAATCATATCAAGAGTGAGGATCATCCTTCTACTCTTTGCCTGGACAAGGCACTGACCGCTCATACGGAGACGCCGACGGACGTTTGGATGGGCCGGAGGACGATGGTTCTGGACAGCGCTGGCCTCTGTATACTCATGGTTACAGCGGGTTGGGCACTGAATTTCTGGCGTTCTCGACATTAACAGAGCGCCTTTGCGTTCTGTGTGCTACGTATGAGAAAGACCACCATTTGTCTCCGCAGGTTGTCTTGATAAAGCGCTTCAGAGCTACACGGCCATACGACCTGGATAAGGAAGGATGGCGGTTCTGATATTCCAATACGTCGACTTTGGAAGTAGTCCCTAGGGTCTGATGCAGGAGAGTGTGCTCAGCAGCGTGCCAGGCCAGATGCTAATACCGGAATTCGAATTGGTGTATCCGAAATGCTGAAGGCGCTCAGAGCGGATTTGCACGTCAAACGTGCCTCATTATAACATCGGCTATTTGCGACTAGTATGTTCATCGGTTACATGGATATATGCGGTAAAACTACGCTTCAGCATCCTACTTTCCTTCAATGATAAGCTAGGGTGGCCATCCCCTGTTGACCGAGCGGGGTTTAATATCGGTTATATCGGTTTCTCTTTCACCCTTCGTTTCTGCCGGCCAAGACCTTGCTCCACCTGAGTAGCTGTTACCCGGTTCTTTGCGAGGCAGGGTTGCTGAGGCTGCAGTTTCTCCCCCTAACTCAACATTTTTTTTTTTGGCTCCGTTACAGTCGTCAGTTGTGCTTGTCGTAATGATAGAATCTCAGGAAGGTCTATTGTTCCTCCTAGCTGACATCACAAGCCTAGAGTATACGCACATTGGCGATCCACTTGAGAATACCAAGGCTATAGTGCTATATGACCAGTATAGTTGGCGTTCTCAGTGCCGTCAGCTGCATTGTGTCAGCAAGGACTACGCACGAGGTGGGATTACTTTCAGGCTCCGCAAGATCACTTATTGAAAAACAGGGGCAAATCTCACGCTCCGTTGCGATTTTGATGGAGCTTTCAGGCTTATATTCTGCCCTATTGCTACAGCTCGAACCCCGGTGAAGGATACGGTCCCTCCATCCACTAAAATTAATATTAGCCGAAGGGCACAAGCACCAAGAGCCGAGAGAGGGGGAGAGGGGGCATAGTTCCCCATGCAGGTATTATTGGCTATTAATTTATTGGGCAAAGAAGGTGTCAATGGAGGCGCATCCATGAAAACGGCTGGTATTTTGGGATTAAAAGGACATTGCCGAGGCCGCAAAGTAAATATAAACAGCTTGCTTGGCAGCACCATGGGCTTCGCGGGTACAACTCTTACAACCCCGGCTGCTTTGAACCCTAGTTTTTAATAATGAGACTCCTTGGGACTGTAGTTCCCTTTTTTTTGGCTTGGGCCACCAGGCTCGTCCTGGCCGACATCGTCAAGAATGGCTCGACATGCACAGTGACGCCGTTGGGCTCAGGAGACGACACTCCGCAAATAAAGGACGCCTTCGATCAGTGCTCTACCGACAGCAACATTGTCTTCGAGGAGGGCACCTATAACATCGAACAGGTGATGGAATTCACCGATCTCAAGAATGTCAGTATTGATATCTTCGGTACGTGGGTGTGGAGCGCCGACAACCTACAATACTGGATCGGGAATACACTACCAGTCGAGTACGCTGGTCTACATACTGCCTGGAAGCTCGGCGGTACTGATATTGCTCTGCGTGGACATGGCAAAGCGCTATTTGACGGAAACGGCCAAGTCTGGATCGACGAGAACCGCGACGGGAACAACCGGCAGGGACGGCCGATTAATCTGACGATATGGCGTGGAACCAACGTGCTGGTGGACGGGATTACCTGGCGCCAGAGCCAGTTCTGGCACACGTTTGTGGCCTATAGTCAGAACGTGACTATGACCAACCTCGATATGAATACCACGAGCAACTCGCAGTGGTCTGCGGTGAATACGGACGGGGTAGACACGTGGAATACCGAGAATGTGGTAATTCGAAACTGGACAGTGACCTGCGGTGATGTAGGTGTTCTTTACTCTTTTCACTATGCTCGCCTCTGTCTTCAAATTCCCCTGGAGAACCTATTTCATGGACAGGACTTGGCTAATTTGCGTGTTTCCACCAATAGGACTGCATCTCAATGAAAGCCAACAGCAAGAACATTGACGTTAAGAACGTGACATGCTACGAGTCCGGGTGCGCCGTCATTGGGTCGATGGGTAACGGTAACGGCCCGGATACAGTCGACGACGTTGTCTTCGAGGATTTTCACTGCATTCACTCGTCCAACGCGGCCTGGATCAAGACCTACCCCGGCGATGGCCATGTGCGCAACGTCACATTCCGGAATTTCGTGTTCGAGGATGTCAACCAGCCTATTTACATTACACCCTGTACCTATTCTGGTCAGGGGTGCGACGGCTCGCGCCTGCCGATCGAAGACATAACTTGGTCCAACATCACAGGTACAAGCCGGTATAATGTTATTGCGGGTATGTACTGCTCTGCCGCAGCGCCTTGCCGGAATCTGAAGTTTGAGGACGTCAATATTACTCCGAAAGACGGCGGGACGGGTCAGGTGTTGTGCTCAAATATCGAGAACTCGGACACGATGGGGCTGGAGTGCACGGGTCCCTGCCCGCCAGATTGGCCGCAGCAACTGAACGGGAATCGCTGATGAGCGGCCGGAGGAACGCTCCCTTTACAAGTACTGAAGCCATTTATGTTCTAAAGTTTGTCAAGTTCGTCGCTATCGTTACTATCAGTATCTAGGACGCTCGCTAGGCCTTTCATGAGGTGAAGTCTGCATAAGGGCCTGCACCTATAACTTCGAGGCGTAAGGCTAACGCAAGCCTGGTTTTGTAGAGCGGGGCGTAACGCGGAGGTAGGTTTTGCTCGGGCGGCTTGAAGCCGATTATAAGTGCATCATTTAAATAGCAACTCTTTTGTACAAGGTCCAACACAAAATACGGACAAAAGCAGCTGTGTTAGATTCCATCGGTGACAAGGAAATCGTGTCGGAATCAATCCTAGTATTACGATCACAGCCTTACTCTGTCCTCCTTGGCGATGTCCAAGCTCCGGCAATAATAACGAGATGAGAATCAAGACGCATCGGACGTAGGGTATATGGGATTACTTTCCCTGTCTTACAAAATACTGTATCCTGGTTCATAATTACGATCTAATCCTTTGTATTTCGGCGGAAGCCTGGGGGACTCGGTTGGGATGGATATTACTAGCCTACTTCTTTAATAAAATCTGGCTTTATTCCAGTAAGGGATGCTTGGGTGGTCCGGAGGCTACCTATAAACTGCAAAAGTCATCTTCGGAGGCAACCGTTAATACGTTACATCCGTGAATTATTGAAATACTCCGAGAAGATGCCGGAACGAGATCCCACTTGATAGTTCTCGGTCTTCACGGCGACTCTCGTCCCGTAACGAAAGGTTGGGCAAGTGGACGACAATAACGTCGCAGGAGAGCCTCTCCAGGAGCCTTGTGGGGCAGGCCTAATTTTACACTGACCTTTACTCACAGAGCTGGGGTTTTAATCACCTATCGGAACACTTCGGCCAATTCAGATTATCTGCAGTGTCATTTCGGAACAAGTCCGAAGCGACCATCGGACGGATCCGACGGCTCCCAACGATGGTTGAAAATCTTCCAGCAGTCGATGAAGTTTGTTGAGCTCATTTAACATTGCTGCGGAAGTACGGGGTTAAAAGCTTGGTCCTCAGCGCAGCCAGCTTCTGCTAAAGTGAACCGATAATCTATCATCTCATATTCTGCGAACCTGACGGCCCCCAAATAGGAAATCAGGAAATGTCAACCATGCAATCAAAGACGGCCTATGTCGAGAAGAGGAAAACACCATGGAGAAACTTTGTTATTGGTTCCTGCATGAACGTCGTGCAAGGTTAGTCTTATGTCGACGGCCTTTTGTTGCAGCCGATATAACCAATATCTTAAGTAACAACACTGGGACAGCCGATGGAAGTTATAAAAACCCACGTAAGGATCACGTTATGAGATAGCAGCTACAAACTACTTATGGCAATATCCAGGCTGGTGCCAACCGCAAGGATTCCCTAGCAGATGCAGTCCGAAAAACATGGGCGCGAGCTGGGGTGCGAGGCTTCTACCAGGGGCTGATACCATGGGTAAGTGACCGTCCGACGACATATACCTCTCGCTCACCAGTATCGAAAGGCATGGATTGAGGCTTCTACTAAAGGAGCCATTTTGATTCTTACTTCTACGGAAGTAGAGCACTACTCTAAGCGCTACCTCGGCGCTAGCAACAGTGTCGCCGGTGGACTCGGGGGCATTGTCGGTGGTGCATCTCAGGCGTACCTCACCATGGGCGTGACGACTTGCATGAAGACTGTTGAGGTTACACGCACGAAGAACGCGCAAGCCGGCTTCCCAGTACCCGGTACCATGAGAACCTTTTTTGATATCTTGAAAACGAAAGGCATCAGGGGGGTTAACAGGGGCGTCAACGCGGTCGCCCTTCGCCAAATCTCAGGCTGGTCGTCCCGCATCGGCATCTCCCGGTTCGCAGAAGGGATGATCAGACGCATAAGGGGTAAAAGTGAGAAGGTGAAGCTCACTGTCAAGGAGAAGATTGCCGCTTCAACAATTGGTGGCGCCTTGTCGTGCTGGAACCAACCGTTTGAGGTAGTGCGGATTGAGATGCAGTCATTGAATGCGAGCCCGGCTCGAGCTGAGTCTTCAACGATGATGAACACGGCGAAATATATTTTCCAGACATCTGGAATCACAGGATTTTTTCGCGGCGTAATACCGCGTGTTGGAGTGGCTTCCTGGGCCACTATTTGCATGGTTGGGCTTGGGGACATGGTCAAGGACGCCTTTGCTCCTCAACACAACGGAACTTAGCAACAGAGTGGGGATTTTTAAGACCTATGTGCGATATAGAATACAGTATAGGGATTATTTTCAAAGTTATGGTTGGCTTCGGACAGGTTGTATCGCGGATGCAGACCCACGCATTGTACAGAGATGTCAGCAGCCATTATGGGCAATGTTCCATGAAACATCAGAAATAAGGACGAAGGAGTGAATTATTTGTGTAGTCGAATAGGTCTCTTCTGCTTGATATATACTGAGCTAAAGCTTTGCCTTTCCCTCGTTTTGCGCTGCGTCCCTTAGCACCTTACGTAGGATCTTCCCTGCTGGACTCCTCGGGATGGCGTCGATGAAGACAACTCCACCGCGCAGTTGTTTGTAGCCCGAGACCTTGCTTGCCACCCAGTCGATAATCTCTTGACTAGATATTTGACTTTTATCGGCAACGACGTACGCCCTATGGATAAATTAGTATACACATCTTTCTTAACCCAAGCAGGCAGGAGAACGGGGAACTTGGGTTCGACGATTATCTGACCGGGGAAGCTCGGTGCCTTCCATGTGCGCTCCAATAACAGCTGCGTCGAGTATCTTCGAGTTCGAGAGCAAAAGTGCTTCAAGCTCAGCCGGAGCTACCTGCATCCCCTTGTACTTGATGAGCTCCTATAATTACGGAGCGCATGGTCAGATACCATACCAAGACAGAAAAAGGACAAGGAGGTGCAGGCCAAGGCGAACCAACCTTCTTCCGGTCAACACAATAGAACATTCCATTGCGATATTCGAGGATGTCACCTGTCGCAAACCATCCATCTATAAAGCACTCTTTCGTAGCCCGGTCGTTTTTGTAATAGGACTTGAAGACCACAGGTCCACGCACCCACATCTCGCCCCGTTGACCTGGTTCGACATCGCGCCCATCATCGTCGACGATACGAGCCTCACATTCCGGCAATAAAGCTCCAACACTACCGGTAGTGTCCCTAATCTGGCGAGGCACGAGGGTGAAGCTCCCCGCCGTCTCGCTCAAACCCCATGTCTGCCCTAGAAGAACGGCCCCGTTTTTGCTCAGCTTGCGCATCGCGGAAGCCTGTGTTTCCTTTCCTAGGGGCGCTGCTCCTGAGACGACGTGGTCTAGCGATGCAAACTGATCGATCACCGAGTCTGATTTGGCGATTAATAGGTAAATTGGCGGGACGGAGAAGAAGTTGGTGATCTGAAGTTTCTTGTTGTACGCAAGAAACTTAATAAAATCGAAGCGCGGCATCCAGTACACTGTGGCGCCACTATATATCCCATTCACCATATAACCCTGCACGCCGGCGATGTGCGCAGCCGGTAAATGCGCCAGGGTACGGTGGTCCTTCGTTCTGGCAGGATCCACGTGCCTCCAGTGAGTCCGTCCCCAATGATTACCAAGTACCGTTGCCGCTACCATGTTCATGTGCGACAGATTGACGCCCTTAGGCACGCCCGTTGTACCGCTGGAGAAAAGAACACAGATGACGGTGTCCTCCAGTTTTTTGCGGTCCCGGATCCTGATCCAGTCAAGTTCTTGATTGGAGATAGGTACAGGTTTACCGGAAACAGCCTCGTTGAGAACGACTCCATCACCACCATCCAGAACTAGCACCCTTTCCGGAGAGAGTCCCGCAATCTTAGCGGCCGCCAAGGCGACGGAGGTCAGTTGTGGAGAGCAGACAACCAGCTTGGTGTTTGTCATCTTGAGATTTCCAGCAGCTTCGCTAGGGGTTGCCGCTGGGCTCAACGCCGAGAAGATGCCGCCCGCGGCAATAGCGCTATACATGATCGTCGGCAAGGCGTAGTGGCCCAGGGACAGAGCCATGACCACATCCCGGCCGGGTACATCGGCGCCAATTCCATAGTGTTGGCGGAATGTGCATGCGACATGGCGCAGCAGGGTGCGCTGCTGCAATTTCGTGAGACACTTTGACGGCGTCTCAGCGTCCGCGTGGACCACGTCGCCCTCTTTGGTATCCGTCTCCGCGGAGTCTGCCGAGGTGAACAAGTATGTGTTAGATCTGCTTGCCAGTCTAGAGCAGCCGTGGTTCCATATCTCATGTCCGTTCGCACTCACCAAAGAGAAACGTAAGCAAATCCTCTTTAGGAACTCTAACGCTCTCCGGGCATTTGTAGATGGTGCCTTCAGGGCCTGTCTCTACTACGCTGGCCATGCTGCACTCAATCAGCGTGCGCTAGGCGGTTCAGGATACGCTCGGTGGAACAGAACACTCGTTACGCAGCCTCCCCTGGATTTATCCTTACATTCCGCTGTCTGCAACCCCGCATCACCTGTTTCACAAGCCGAGGCTCATGCCCTCGAGTAATGGCACTGTCAACAACCCCGTGGGGGAAAACTTGGCAAAAATGATTGGCTACTTGCATGCGGGGTCCCCGTTTCTTCGACGATCGAATCTAACTACTGAATTCCTGACCGCCGCCCTGGGTATATGAATCCTTGAGCAAGGCCAAACGCCACTACGCTGCCCCTATCGCTTTGATGACCGCCTCCCTTTTTGACTCGTTCCGAATTACGAAATCGACCTTGAATGGATTCGGGCTAAGTACGAGTCCGGTGTGGAAGCCCGTCTCAACGCTAATATCCAGGGGCTCCGGCGCGACGATGTTGAAAGTCCAGAGCAACTTGGACAATGCCACAAGGAGTGAGTTTTCGGCAAACTGTTCCCCGGGGCAGATCCTCCGCCCCGCACCAAAAGTGTAAGTCGGCCTTTGACCCTTGGAGGCGTCAACGCTGTCCTTGAGGCCAGCCGGGTGCGCCAGGTATCTCTCCGGCATGAATTTCTCTGGCTCATAATAGTCTTCTTCTCGGCGTTGTATTCCCCATACATTGGCGAGGACTGTCGTGCCCTTCGGTATTGTGTAGCCCTGGAAGGTATCGTCGCGGTCGAGGACGTGGGGCAGGCCATTAGGCGCCGGTGGCCGAAGACGGAATACCTGTGATCAGAGTAGCTGTCAGTGCGTGCCAATATTCATTCTAGGAATAGAGCGGGCTACCTCAAAGAGACATGCCCGCGTGTAAGGGAGCCGGTCGATTAGGTCACCACCTGGAAACTGATGGCAACTCGCAGAATCAATCTCCTCCTGGACCTTTGCCTGTATGTCGGGATAGGTCGCCATAAACATGATGAAGCTCATGATAGTTGCCCATGTAGTATCAACTGCCGCATCAAGCAGGCCGCCTCCCATGAAGGCAATGTCATCTTGGCTGAATCGGTTGGCGGGCTTTATCTCTCCGTCCTGGTCTTCTATAATCTTGGTCATGAGGGACCGGAACGATGAAGTATCACCAATATCCTTGCTGCGCAGCCCCTTTGCCGTTTGGAAGAAACCCTCATACTCTTCCACCATGTACTCCCGGACGTACTTCGCTTTCTTCTTCCACTCCGCAAAAGGAATCCAGCGCAAAAAAGGGAAAATGTCCACTGGTGGGGCGTTTCCAGGCTCCAGCAGCTGAAGCCATTTCTCCTGCGCATTGAAGAATCGGTCCGAAAATCCCTTTTCGCGGTCATACAGGTTCTGGCCGGTAATGGCCAGGAGGGGGGTCGCCAATGCCCAGTTCTTGATATGATCAAGGGACTCCGAAGGGCTCTGCAGGAGATTTTTTACGAGAGTCGCTGCTGTAGTTTCTTGCATAGGAAGCGTCTGCTTCAGCCCAGCCGGGCCTACCAGATACGATACGGCCGACCGCCATCGGCGCAGGTAACCGCCATATTGAAGGTTCAGGATATGCCTGTCGCTATGTTCAGCGAAAACGTGCTCGGAAGGAATATAGCTGTATGGTCGGCCCGAATAGATGGCACCCCGCCTGTCGAGAAGTTCCCGTACGTATTGCGGATTATGAAGAATGACAAGATTTGCGGGCCCAATCTTAAGTCCGATAATGTCGCCGTAGGTCTTGGCCCATTCATGGAACTGAATGAAGGGCTGCTTGATCGGTATTTGGTGGAGGTTCCCAAGGCCAAGTAATGTCGGAGGTCCAGGAGGAAAACGTTTCGGGCGGCGGGTAGAGAGGAGGTACTGAAGAATGACGGCCGCGAGGAGTGTGGCAGAAGCAGTGATGCCTGAGGCCAACCATGAAGTGGTGGAATTCATCATGACAGGCGGGAGAGCGGGGGGGGCTTGGGATGTCCGTATTCACGTACAGTTGTGACTGAACATGCTTCCTTATTATACTCGAGTCTTCAACGCACAGGCTACAGGGCTCTCGTCCAATGTGCTCTCTCCTTTTACGTACCTCGAAGCGGCCGTAATTAAATGCCGGCAGATTCGCACCAAGAAACGCCCCATGAATGGCTCTGCCTGCATCCAATATGTGATGCATCCACGGACGCTTACTTCGAGGCGTTGCATTCTACTCTTTTAGGGTGCTCCAGAGTGGAGCCGTTCCCCTCTCGAAAGCATTTCCCAAATGACAGGTCACGTCCAACGGCCATCCCATCAGAGACTGAAAATACGACGTCGCAAAAGCTTCCACCAGGCTCGCCAATTGCAAGCTTCGGCCGAAACAGTTGATCAACCAGGACAGTTCGCTGCTACCAAATATCCGAGCCCCTCCGTTTTCCTCCACGATAAGCAACGACTCGTCTTATCCAGTCCAGACTACGGGGCCGGGAGCGGTGTAACTGGTCGGAACAGGATAATATGACCAGAGAAGACCAGGGTCATTGGCGCTGTATGCGCCGGGGAAGGACACCAGGGGTCCCGGCGTTCCACTCCCACCCCCGGTCACAGTGACCTGCGCACAGGACAGGTATATCTGTGCACCGCCCACTGCCTGTGCTTGATGCAACGCTATGCTCTCCACCCGGACCAGGTAGTCACCGCTGGGAATCGACTGCGGAACGGTGAACTCGACAACCTCCGTATCTGAGAGGGGGGAGTTAATACCTCTCGTTATTCAAGACAAACGGGGGTCCGTCCACTTACTGTATGCTGGCCAGTCCCATCCGCCAGCAGTCTGAACCGCACCAATACTGCCTACTTTCGCCCACACGTCGCCTGCAGCCTCCCAAGTGTTGATGTCGGCTCCCTCGGGCACCTTCGCCATGTAGAATTGAACGGGGCCAAACTGAGTTACCTCTGCATTGGCAACAAACCCGAGCGTCTCGCCGGCGGCGATGGTCGCTGTCCCTGTCCCCGGCGCCATTTGAAAGCATCTCATATCTGGGCTGTTGACATCTGTGACGCCGAAGTTCCCTTGATAGTTTTTTGTTTGACGGACGGACGTCCATTCGGCGGCTTCCCGTTGTCCATTGATCTCGAGCTTCGAGAATCGATCTAGAGGCGTTAGCCGCATCTCGGCAGATTCCAGAGGGGCTTTACAGACAATGCGCTCGAGCGCCGGCGGCGAGGAGCAGGAGAGTGGCAATTGATTTCATGTTGAGAGTATGTCTCGAGTCGGAATAGTACACCTGAGAATTGACTGGGACCACGGAGTTCCCGATATACCGGATAGGCGCTCATTTCAAATACACGGGCCTTCTTCGACGTTTTAACCTCGCCAAGTGCCGAGCTGTAGCGATGCCGAGCGGGCACTACTGCACACACCATACCACGGCTTTAGCCGGCCGAGGGGAAGACTGTTCGTCATATGAAAGAGAATAAAGTAAATTCTTCTCCGCAATCTCAGATCTGAGGTGGCCGGCAGAACCAATGGTTACTGGACTTGCTGGAGCCACCGGGATTAATTTATTAATAGATTATACGATAAGAAAATAATTCTTTTACTTCCCTCCGCCCGCGTCATTCAGTCTAGGCGGGTGTACTTACCAGCCGAATCGCACGAATCGCAAGAACACATACATAAACCTTCAGATGCCCTCACAACTGACTCGCATTCAGAAATTCGTTCGGCTGCATTTCAGGTAAAAAAGAGGGTGTACAGCTAGAGCGTGCAGTCGACAAAAAGATCACCTTGCTAGCCACATAGCAGACACCCATTAACAACTGCTTCTCACAAGTAAGATAAGCATCCCAATCCCAGCTTTGACACCATCAACAACCGCCACCTCTGTCCCCGCGTCTCCAAGGAATTCCCTGCAGCTCTTCCTAATGCACCTATCCAGCTGGTAAAGACCAGCACAACCAAGAATGATTACCGGCGCGCCGGCAACCTTTGAGTCTTGGCGTGAAAGAAGCTGCTCCAGCGCAGTCTTGACGTACCCTTCCATAATGGACTCACCCTGGCGCTCGAGGGCTTCGGCTTGCACGCCAACTGTCTCGCACCCGAGGTATCGGCCGATTGCTGTCCTCGGCGCCTGAACACCCAGAAAATCAGTAACGGCGTCATCCGTCCACTCGCGCCAAGAGTGGTCCGTCGATATGACGCCCCACTTCCGCTCCGGTGTCGCACCAGCCAGAGTCATAGCTGTGACCACGCTCGCCTCCAGAATTCCAGTTACGGCAGAAGTTTTCGGCTTCTCTCCCCTTGCACGTCTTCGATTAATCTCGGCCTGAAGCAGGCCTACCAGTGGGTGGCGCGAGAAGCACGCCACCAAGAGCGCATCGTGGGTATCAAGATACTGGAGGAGGTGTGGGAAGCAGAGCTCGGCTGACCGGCTGATGCCCTCGAGCGAGGACAGGGGCGGTTGATCTTGGGGACATGTGAAAAAGTCGCACGTCGCCTAGTAAAGCAAAAAAGAGGTTAATACTTCAGGGATTGCCACTCGCGATTGACAACCGGTGAAGGGGAGAGATATGTGACCAACCTCTGT
Source organism: Microascus cirrosus (assembly GCA_030271035.1). Lineage (NCBI taxonomy): Eukaryota > Fungi > Ascomycota > Sordariomycetes > Microascales > Microascaceae > Microascus > Microascus cirrosus. The sequence continues at coordinate 24,977 of JAMBUN010000143.1, forward strand.
GTATCCAAGGTCAGCAACGAGATCTTCCAGTCCCTTCGTAAACCCCTTATTGCTATTTGGATTTATGACGAGAATGCGGACAGGGGATGACATCTTCGGTGAAGCCACAGCACGAATATTGGTAGCGTTGATTGATACCGACTGGGTGCAGTAGCTCGAAATGCGCGGGGCGGAGAAGAGGCAAAATTACCGTGATATCCACCATTTTGAACACTCTCTGGAGCCACGATTACCAAATCCAACCTGTGGCTTGGCCTCACTGGCACCGGCAAACAGACGTCATTCGACCCTCTTTCAACGCCAAACTAACCCATAAAAGGTAGGGATATCTGATGATTATTCAGCAGAGACAATACATAGGTACACGGGAGGGAATCGGTCATCAGAGTGGGTCTGTGGTCAACGCTATCCTGCCTCTTCCCGTGAACGAACAGCAAGGGCTGTCGCAGTGGGCACGGCGTGCCTCGTAGATGGTAACGGAGATCAATGTGGATAAGAAGTGCACAACCAGCGACACTGAGAAGGGCCGGCGCCACGGCTATTCGATTAAGAAACCCCTGCCCTGGGGAATCGCTGGCCATTCGAATTCCGTTCCCAGTCAACACGCCTGTTAAGTAGGGTTGTTCGGGCGGCAATAACTTACCGCCGTTGAAATACACGTAACCTAAGAATTCGGTGAATGTATTGAGAGGGCCAAGCTACCTGTTTCCGAGTGCGCCTACTGAAAGGAGGCTTTGGGTATTGTCGTGCAAACTCAGTTGAAGTATCCGTCAGCCATCCCACCCATAAAATAAAGCGGTGGATGGTTATCGTATAGCCCCCCTTATGGCTTGCTCATATCTCGACAGAAGTAATCTATCACCACAACGTCGCGTTCTTCCGCAAACACCAGGCCTGAAGGTTGCGGACTCCCACCCACCCACCGTGATGCCGCAATCGGCTTGACTGCGGCACACCTTTCTTGACAACAGAGCTAAGTCCACCGATTGGGCCGTGATATTACCCCGGGTTTTGCAAAAGCCGCTGACACTTCTCCCGGAGAACAAACAAGTTAGTCCTTCGCTTTCTCCTTTAAAGTTAAATCTCCTATTGGCCGAGGAAATTGATGACATGTTCGCTTCCGGTGATTGATTCCATGTCATTGGTGCATCAGGCCACTTACTTTGCCTCGAGAGTGCTTGTCTAGGATGATATCGGAATGGATGGTGTCCCTACCTCGCCATTGGTTCTATCAGGTCTTCGAAGACGTCTTAAGAAACGGGCTTCCTAGCAGAATGTCCTGTTCTGTATGACTTTCCCCCGGCATTTCTTTCCCTCCTTCTGTATAGACTTCCTCCGAATCGCCCTTCGCTTTAGCTCTGTTCTTTGAGAGGCGATCGTCCGTTTCACGCACAATGCTTCTATCAGTCTTTTTCCTCGCCGGCGTTGCAGAGGCACAGTTTGGCTTCGGCGGCTTCGGCGGACTTAGCCACCTGCGCTTCGGCTGCTCGCAACTTACTATTGAGCGGCTCGACCCGTACGTTCTGACACTGATGCTGAATCAAGCATAAGACTGACGATGTGCCGTAAAGTCTCGTCAATCCTGGCCAGGCTCCAACGCCGCATATGCATCAGGTCATCGGTGGAAATGCCTTCAACGCTTCGATGCCTTCGGAAGATATCTCGCAAATCGCGACGTGCACAACGTGCGGCCCTGCTGACGACCTCTCGAACTACTGGACTGCGAACATCTACTTCCGGGCTCGCAACGGAACTTATAAGCGTGTTCCTCAGATACCTAACAGGTATCTCCCGTAATCACAATGTAGAATCGTGTGGGTGGATTCCACTGACGCAAGGACATCATAGGTTCCTTTTCAACGATAGGTTCACCACACAAACCGACGGCGGTGTCACCGTCTACTACATCTCCCCGGGGCCAGGCGAAGTTACCGCATTTCAACCTGTTAGTATATCTCCCATCTTAGGGCATTGGACGTCTACTTACTTGACTTTGTAAGGGCTTCCGAATGTTCGTCGGCGATATCATGCGGCGCGAGCCGTTGTACAAGGCACAGAGCTGCTTCCGCTGCTACAACGGTCCCGACTTTGGCGGCGACGACATGGCTCCCTGTTCCGACCCATCTCTCGATCACGAAGGCTTCCCGCCTGGTCCTTGTCAAGGGATCCGATCTAATGTCCTCTATCCCACGTAAGCGAATTCACAGATTCCCCCGCCCATTACAAGTAATTAAGGGCTAATGATGGTAATAGGTGCTGGGACGGTAAGAACCTCGACAGCGCGAACCATAAAGACCACATCGCCTACCCCACTCAGGGACCCTCGAACTTCCTTTCCACTGGCGACTGCCCTGCCAGCCACCCAGTAAAGATACCACAACTCATGCTCGAGGTACAGTCTTGCGACTCCGATCCATCCATTTCAGTGGTCCGGCTTGCTAACACCAGGGCCAGATTGTTTGGGACACAACGGGATTCAACGACCCGAATGAATGGCCAGAAGACGGCTCTCAGCCCTTCGTGCTTAGCACTGGCGACAAGACGGGGTACGCCCAGCACGGCGACTACGTGTTCGGGTGGAAGGGTGATGCGCTGCAGCGCGCCATGGACGACGCTGGTTGCTTTAGTGCGGAATGTGGCCAGCAGAAGTCCCAGGACATTAGCGTCGCCAAACAGTGTGTTATTGAAAAGACCGTCCTGGAAGACGTCGATGGATGTAAGTAATTACCTCAATTAGGATGATACCGATTGTCTAGACGGTTGGCTAACAAAATATCCAGGGCTTACGGAGCTGCCCGGCACGCCGATGGAGTAATCGTTTCTCCTCTTTCCTTGGATACGCGGAATGGCTTCGGCTCGGGTCAATGTATCCAGGGTATAGTTCGTATTTGATTCGACTGGAGACTGGCTCTGGCGTTGATCAACTCACGCCCAGGTTTCTAGAGGGCCTTAAGCTTGCGGGGCAGCGCACTGTCATAACGTTCGAGAATAATTTGTACTCGTCCCTTACATTGCGACAAGATTCTATTTTCCTTTAGTATCCGCGTTAAGTAGACCGTATCTTGGAAGTAGCAAGCCGAACTAGGCACGTGAGATCGTGGCCGAGATTCGGAAGTGGCGCACGGTTACGTTACCCGGAGAACTCTCGCCTGCTCGCCTCACACCGCCTAGGACCATCCATCAATCTCCCACTAAGTTCGCATAATCCCATCAATTTGAATATAAATGGATAGAAAAGTTGACATGGCAAGAAATTCTGTTCCGACCGCTTCATATCTCCAGAAGCTCTTCGGGCTCGCGCACCAGACTGCCGTCGTGACGGGAGCAAGCAGCGGAATCGGGCGCGCGATGGCCAGCGCCTTGGGCCAGGCTGGAGCCCGTGTCATCCTTATCGCCCGTCGGCCACAGCCCCTAGAAGATACTGTCAAATCCTTTTCATCCCTGGGTGTCGACTCCCATTCGCTGCCGACCGACCTCGCCGACCGTGCCGCCCTCAACCGAACTGTCGCGACGATTCTCTCCACGTACGGCACTCCCGACATTGTCGTCAATGCGGCGGGCATCAACGTCCGACCGCCCATGGACACACTCACTGATGACGACTGGGACGCGACCATGGCAGCCAACCTCACGGCACCTTTCCTCCTGGGTCAGGCCTTCGGCCCGCGAATGGCCGACAGGGGCTCCGGGCGTATCATCAACGTCGTAAGCCAGCAGGCCTTCCGGGCCTATGGAAACAGCGGTGCATACGGCGCGTCCAAGGCTGGACTGGTGGGCCTCACTCGGTCGCAGGCGGAGGCCTGGTCTCCGCGCGGTGTCCTCTGCAACGCCGTTGCACCGGGTGTAGTGCAAACGGAGATGACCGAGAGTGTGTTCGCTTCGCCGGAACTAGTTGAGAAACACGCGAGAAGAACCATGATTGGTCGGAACGGAAGACCGGAGGACTTTGGGGGCATTGTGGTGTTCTTGGCTGGCAAGGGGGGAGAGGCAATAACTGGGCAGACTATCTTTGTGGACGGAGGGTACTCAGCTACGTAGTTTCTCGATGTTCGCGGTTGTAAGCTGAAAAGGATGGTCTTGATGCGTTTATCAATATGAATTAACTAGTCCTCTAACCCCTACTATGAATTTGTTCTCATCATCGCCACCCTTTGTTTGGCTGCAGAGGTGGCCTCCGAAACATCTGCAACGTCCATGCAGTGTTCAAGGCCCCAATTACCTCACCTGATCTCGGTAGTTGTTGCCTGTGTTTGTATGGAAGTTCGCGGGTTCGTCCTCGGTGGGTGTCATGAGATTCGTAGCATTTCGGACCATCTCAGACAAATGAAACATGTCATTCTTCGTCAACGCCTTTTTCCGTGCAACCCACCCAAGTTCCGCCGGTAGCCTCTCATTCTCTGCGTGCCGTTAGACAAACAATCACACGGAACGGTCCTGGCCAATAAACAAATCCTACTTACCGAAGAAAGACTCCAAAAAGTCGCGCCGGAGAGTTCCTGTGTCAGGATCTCCAAATGCCGCAATGGGTGCCGCCAATTCCAAGAGGCTGGCCTCGTTTGATTTGTTGGGATACGTGTAAGTTGGATTGAAAGCCTTGGATTCTATCTCACGCGCGAGCTTGGTATTGGCGAGCATCTCCGTTGTCACAATAGGCGCAGTCCAATATTGTTTAGATCTGTCAAAGGTCGTCTGGTTGAAAACGTAGTTGTTTCCGAAGTATGCATCTGAACGACTAATATCCCTTGTCAGCATTTTCATCTGTTTCTAAGAACTGGAGATTCCGTGGTGCGTTCTCTTATGGCTGCTACTCTACATGCAACAAATATTTGGCAAGGATAAGGAATGCTGATGAGGCTTGCCTTAGGCTGGCGTCATGTTCTACCAGGTTGTGACGTTTCAACTGGTCCCTGTACGCCGTTTTAGCTCCAGGTGCACTGCCGGAACTCGCGTAGACACATGATGCGTAGTGAGGCGACAAACATGCAACTCTATCGCCGGTTGGAATTCCAGACGGTAGCCATCTCACTCACAGCGTGCAAGTATGTCGCGTTTGGCTCCGGATTAGCCGGGATACCGAGGCTAAACAAGAAGGCCCCTAATGGATGATCGAAGTTCAAGGCATCGAGCAGCGCCTTGGAGACGACCTCCTCTGTGAGGAATTTACCGTCGCGTGGCAGATAGTTGTGGTTCGCCAACGTATTCAGTCCCGGACAGGGACCGCGCTCTGCTGGATGTTACCTTCTACCCGGGTGGCTGCTCATAGGATCATCGCATTCAATTTACCCTCGCCCTTCTGCGGTGGTTTCCATACGCCGCGACTGCCGTCTGTCTGGCTCAAGCCTGCGCTGATACTGAGCGTCGCCAGCACGACAAACTTTCATTTTCGGCTTGGGTGCGCGGACGAAATAGAGGTCCAATTATGAGAACAGATTACAATGCAGAAACCAAGGACCCATCAAGGACGCCTGTCCTGTTCTTATAGTCGGGGATCGTCCTTGGTAGCTCTCGTCTATCCTCCTTATCCGTGAGCCCCGGTCTGGCCAAGTAGAGATGCAGGACGTATTCCTTTGCGGTAGGGAGGGACAGGTCTCCACGGGATGTCTCGGCAGGAATCAGCAGGCGAGTTGCGCCGTCATACTTGGGCCATGACCGAGCGTGATACACCGAACATAGTCACCATTATCGGGCTGTTTCGCCATTCGAGAGAAATGTTTCTTCGTTAAGATCCTGACGTTGCAATAACTAAGTCTATTAAACCTGGACTTAAATATAGCGTACGAGCATGACCACTGGACCAGGGGTTCCTTGACACTTGAGTCTTATTACCTCCGTTTCTCCGCGTCAAGGAAAAGGATAACGGTCCCCAAGCTGGGTCCTTGCAGTCACCCTTATTTTATGGTCAATACAATCAAGTACTTATAGCCTGAAGATGGCATTTTCTACTAGGTGGAACAGATGTGACATACTATAATCAGATAGAAGTAGCTATAAGGACAAATTATCTTACCCTTCGTGTAAGGGAATAGACAAGCCTGTGTTAGAGAGCATCCACAGGCCTTAGGCTAAGAGAGAGGATTGCAGCCAATCAGTCCTCCCAGGTCATAAAAGTGAACGACTCTGTCAGAGAGCCGAATTCTAGTCCGTATGTTGTGTAAACGATATCAATAACCGTGTGACCTATTTGTTTCCTAGAGTGTCGTGCGGTCAACTCGTCGAATTGATCTGGAGAGACGAAGGCCATGGTAAGAGATACTGCCCCGCCAACCCCAGCGGCAGGGCATTGTTTCGCTAGATGATTGTCTAGTGCTCTCCGGCAGTATTCCTACATTACAAGAAGGCACACGCACCTTTTCATGCAGTGTTCCACATCGGAGTGCTAGCTTCCGTTGGCGCAGTGAGGCCTCACTTTGACATTCCACCAGTATGGAGAGCATGTCCCCCACCGTCTGTATTAATGATACCTATTCCCGATGTGGGCTAGGCGCTCCAATCGTGGGGTTTGCGTGGGGCCAACTTGAGACCGCTTGGCAAATATTACGAGATGGGCTGCGCCGAGAAATGTAACATCAACTTGGGAGGCTCTAATTCATCAAGGGAACGAAGTGAATCGAGTTAAATGGTTGATGTCGGAAGCGGCCGAGAAGCGCGAAAGACCTACGATGTTCCACAGTGTCGGCTCCTTCGGACGACGAGAACTATGTTAAGAGGCCCCACCAAGGCGGAGCACAGCTGGTTGTAATTGTCTAGTTTTGCCTACCGAGTCAACGGATGCTTCGGATGCTGGCGTTCAGTCTCCCAATGCTATTCAGCACCATGCCAATAGAACCTGGCAAAGAATAAAGAATAAATGGGATCGCGTACTCCAGATAGCCCAGAAGGCTTGGCAAGCTTGAGGAGTTAAGGCCTGTGCCAGTGCCAGATTGCTTCCGCGCTCATGTGGACGGAAAAATCGACATCATAAAATGGACATCGTGGCGGGTAACAGCCACGGTAGATTAATAAATATCTCCCACGTGCCCCTTGATATCTCCGCGGGTTGTTGGAAGTAATGCCGAGTTGTTCGGAGACCTACAGCGCACGGTGTATATGCTTGAGAGCCGCGCGGGCCGTGGCTGGACCCGCGGTGTTGCAGTTCGAGATAATAATGGACACTCGAATGGGATGGAGCATGCCGAGCAAAACCGTCGTTCCACCAATCCCGGGGTATCGGGTCTCTCCGTGGGTCCCTCGTCGTATTTGTGGGTTCTTCGCGCTACGAGATTCGGACGGTGCCCATGGCGCCGGTAATTGCCACCAGCTTCGTTCCTTCGGCCAGCCCCTCTTACCCCTGGTCATTTCCCGGCAGCTTGGCGCTGCCGAACCCTGCTGAAGATCCATTCGGAAAAGAGTGGGCTGCTCCTCTCTCTAGTCAATTGATCCAACAGGACGACATCCGCCAAACTTTGCCTGCGAAGTTGCTCTGCGGGTCCCACTGCTCTGTCGGAACAAATCAATGGGAATCTCATATCGTGAACAAACCGTGAAGAATCGGCGTTTGTTTTTGCGACAGCCCAGGCCGCCTATCCCAAGGCTCCCTGGTGACAGAATTACATGGGATCTAAATAATAGGAACTTGTCAGGAGTCGGCCTCGGACGAAACTGCCAATCTTGGGAAAGCCTTCTCAGTGGAACTGGCGGAATAGACGCTGAGGAGTGACAGCCAAGCAAAATGGCGGCTAGCAGGGTTTCATGGCACAGTATCGTAATCCTTGCAGCCAGGCCACTACTCTTGTGTCGGTCGTTTCTCCACCAATGGAAGACCCACTTAGCCTCTCGATTCCATCTTGGGCCTGATAGCAAGACCTCGACGTACGAGGAGAGTACTAGGTGAAAACAGGAACAGGGGGTTCCTCAATGACTATTTTAACACCACGATATCCCCGGTGGAAAACATCTGTCTCCCCATCGCTCTTCCAGTTTACCGTGCCGTCCTCTCTACTCAACCCTTACCGTCGTCTTAAGAATAATAATTAGGACCATCTTCGACAATGCGGCCTTCGACTATCAACTCCTACCTCGTGCAGCTTGTGGCGGGGCTTCCCGCTGCTCTTGCCTGCCTTGGGTACGAGGGCGGCGTTCCCACTCCGACCGACCATATCTCCAACAGCGAAGTCATCGAGGTTGCGGCCGGGGAGGTATTCGACGGCGGCTGGGCCAAGTATGACCGTGGCTCTGGCGCGTGCGGCGGGCAGAGTGAGGGTGACTGGAAGGACGCTGTCTTCCTCCTCCACTCTGGCGCTACCCTGAAGAACGTTATCATTGGAAAGGACCAGGCCGAGGGCGTTCACTGCAAGGGGCACTGCACTCTCGAATTCGTGTGGTTCGAAGATGTCTGCGAGGATGCGATCTCCATTGTAAGTGGGAAGACCCTAGTTCTCCCACTGCTGCGTTACTGATCCATATTATAGAAGGAGGACAAGGCCGGGGCTGAGACCTGGATTATCGGAGGTGGTGCGTATCATGCCGATGACAAGATCATCCAGCACAACGGATGCGGCACTGTGAACGTAAGTCCACCAGTCTCCCCGCATATAGGCGGAATCTCTAATATCATGGCTCCAGGTGATCAACTTCTACGCGGAGGACTACGGTAAGGTGTACCGTTCCTGCGGAAACGTATGTTGCTATGTCCCAAACCATAGGCCCATCTCGTCTGTTTCAAGTCTAACGCATGTCTTTCACCATAACAGTGCAGCAGCCAATGCAAGCGGAACGTCTATATGGAGGGCGTTACGGCTCGGGACGGCGGCGACGTCGTCGGCATCAACTCCAACTTTGGTGACACCGCCACGCTAAAGAATGTCTGTGCCGATACGGACCACCCCTGCGTTCTGTATGACGGCTGCGAGGGCGGGTGCGAGCCCTCGAAGATTGGCTACTGCTCCGGCTAAGTACCGTGGGTGAAAGTCCGCTTAGAGAGACTCGTTACGAGAATCGAGGCACAAGTAGTGTTCCCTATGGTTGTCAACGCATCCAGTTCGTGTCCTTGAAGTGGGGCGTCTGTACATATTTCATGTCTAGCCTAACCTGTACATAATTGTATTTCATTTACTCGTGCGCTTACATTCGCTATTTTGTCACTGGTGTGGCCGAACAATCTCCAATTCAACCCCGGAGCGAACAGCACGTCGAAAGCTGTAGCAAATTTATTATACGCAAGGGACACAGTGGAGGTGCGCCATACGGCAAGGGAGCAAGTATATAGTAAGTTAGGCATTAAAAATAAATTTAAGCGAGGCGAAGAAACCCAAATAACAGCAACATGTAATACACTCTAGGAAAACAGGGCTCTAGTAGTACTCTGGAAGATCATCAAAACTTGGGACACTTTTTGAACAATCCCATTCTCGCTCATACGCAATCTTGGGCATAAACTCGCCCTTTAGCCCCGCCTCGTAGCTCCACTGATGTGCCGTTTCCGTCTTCCACGTCCAGTAGAACCAACCCCACGCCTTCTCAAAGGCATCCATCTGGGCGATAGCAAAAGTCTTCAGGAAACTGCGGTAATCGTCCGAGTAGTCAGATGGGTCGTCGTTGGCCTTGTCGCAGCTGCACTTCTTGTCGCCCGTTGGGCAGCCAGGGGTACTTCCTGCGGCTGAGAAGGTGCCGGTCCAGCGGTCCCCACCACGAACGCCGTTCAGGTGCTCCGTGCAATCAGTGTCCGCTTGTGACCACTCGCCAACGATGGTGGGGCCGAAGCCAGTCGAGGTATCAATGCTCGCGGTCAGCATCCCGCTCCAGTCCTTGCAGGCGAGAGAAATTTTCTCCTTATGGGTCATAGCAATGAGAGCGGGGTCGAATATGGCGTAGATGTGGGCGTCGATGACGAGCTGGTTTCCCTTGCCCGTGAGCTCCCCTTGCCACGTCGTCAACCCTCTCATAGAGTCGCTGAATACCTGCATTGCTTCAACGCCGTTCTCCTCGACAAGATCGTAAGCGTCAGATGTCCACTCGATAACTTTGTCGACGTCGATATCCCGAGCAGGTTCGTTAGCAAGGCCGTAGAAAATCACGACGTTCCGGTATCTGTCTTGGGCAAAGAACTTGGACAGGCTATCATGGATCTCTAGCGCGCGTTTCGCGTTCTTGTCACCGTCGGAGGTTTCCAAGAACCTGATAACGCCAGCGCGTCCGCTGTGGTTCCACCCGTTCTGGCTGCCAGGCAGGCCGTGGAGGTCGAGCTTGACACGTAATCCGTACTTGCGCGCCCATTCGATTCCGCGCAAGAGATAGCGCCACGAAACGCCCTTCACGTACGGGTCATTGTCGAAGGTGTCGACAGCCCAGTACGAGAAAGGAATCCGGACGTGGTCGAGACCCGCGTTGACAATGTTCTTAAAGTCCTTTTCTGTGATGAAGGTCGCATAGTGCTCCTCGAGAACTTCCTTTGCTTTCTTCGGACCGAGGTGCGCGCAGAGGCTGTATTCATCAATAACGCCATCGTCCGAGTCGTACTTGAAAAGCGATGGAGTAATGAATGGCTCCAGCGAGAGCCACCCGCCGAGATTCACCCCGCGTATGGGGCGCTTTGTGTAGGAGCCCCAGTCCTTGTCAAGCGGCGGCACGTCCGGATTCGCGCGTGCGCTGTCGTCCCACGAAGAGTTCAAACCGGCAAGGGGGAGGTCGCCAATCATTTCATCCGTAAACGTGCAGTTCAATCCCGTCATGTCAAGCCACGACGTGGGATCCATCCACGTCCCCACCGCATCATCCGGAATGTCATCGGACTCGGGGCATTTCACAGGCTTCGGAGGCGCAGAGTCGTCGGGTAACGTGCCGGGCTGAGAGCCGGAATTTGCCCCGTCGCTGGAGGCAGACGAATTCATATTGATGATACCTTGACTGGCGAGGACGCCGACGACGACGCCGGCGGCAATAAGAAGAGAAAGGAGGGCTCCTATGACAATCCCTGGAAGCAAAAGTCAGTGGGAGTCGCTTTCCACCCGGGACCGCAAAATGCGCAGGTTCGACCGCGGGCTCGAAAACTCACATAGCCTCTTCCTGCTCTTCTTCGGGCCCACAGGAATCTCCTTCCGAAGTCTGCTGCCCGCGAGCGACTCCTCCGACGCGACAGCGGCCATTATATCCTTGTGTTGCGGCGCGCAGCTGTCGTGGTGCTCCGGGACCCTGCAGAATAGAAGAGGTGGGGCGGGCTGTAGGCCTGGTCCTCGGGAGGCAATTTGTTTAATACGAAGGAAGAAAAAGTCCGGGGGAATTGGAAAACGGCCCGGACCCCGCCATTTTGTCACCCCCTGCACACCTTGCATCAATACGAATCAAAACCTAAATTGGTGTTTCCCAAAGGGGAAGCTCTGCTGACCCTGCGGGGGAGCCAACGTAACGTCCAGCCCAATAATAAGCATTGTCCCAGCACCGTGGGACATTCTGGAATACAAGCATTAGGTTTACAAAGCGCCAAGTTTATTTCTCACCTCGTCTGATCTTTGTTTTGATGGGCCACGTCTGCTCGTAGAAAACATTTGCAGTCTGAGTGTACTGGGATCCGTGGACTGATCGGCGGCCGCTTCCACATGCTATCCCTGTCTGGTGTCCGTGCCCCAGATTCTCAACGGCCGGGATTGGTGGGACTCCACCACTGCAAGGATTCTCCCACGTCCTGGTTCGATTGGCTGATAATGGGCCTCTTGGCGTACCGCCTCGGATACGAATCTCCCGACGGCGCCAAACACCATGACCGAAGGATGGCATTCCACGTGATACCAAAGAAACGCAGCTTGGAACTGATTATCTCCTCGACATGGTATCAATACTCGGGAGTCTTAGCTCTAGAACAGTTTCGAGGGCCGAGTCTTTGGTAGGTGCGGGAGCACAAGAGCACAACCCCTTAACGAGACTGTCATGATAACCTGCCAATTCACCATTTTCTAAGTACAACTGGCTCCTGATGGAAGGCTATGTAGGAGCCGATTTAGGGTAACCAACTAGCGGGCACGTTAGTCACTTTTTCGCCCGACGGCTTTTCCATGACAGCTCCTTTTCTCGACGCGGACTCTAGGGATGAAGACGTAAAGACGTGTTCATGGCCTACATACATTGCCCACTTCCTATAAACTCTTTTTTATGATACTTTTGCTGCAGGACCAGTGCTCTCTTAAATCACTATGGCTTCTATTATGTTCTATTATGCACCCTATTTCGCTCTAAAATTCGACGATCTATCAGCCTTACGGAACGTTTATCTTGTCAGCATCCTTTTCCCTGGCGTAATCCTTGCTCTTCTCAGCATTCTTCGTCTTGGATCCGCCCCGGCCTGCAAAGCCCCAGCGTATCTGGTGGGCGATTTGGATCTTGGTATCCAGGTCATCAGCCCAGGCCCAGACCAAACCAGGGTTCTTCTGGAACATTCGCCCGGCAGCGATGAGATCCAGTGGAGTGTCCTCGTCGTCTTTCCCTCCGGTGATAAGCTCCTCAGCCAGAGTGCCCGTGGTGATGTTCCCAACCGTGCTGACCAACATCTTGTCGCCTAGGGCCTTCTTGATCTGCTTAGCTAGAGGAGCCTGGTAGGCGACACCACCCTTGACCTTCTGCATCGGGTGGATGCCACCAGAGGACACATCGAGAACGTCGACGCCGCGCTCGGCGAACAGATGGGCAAGCTTGATGCTCTGGTGGACGGTCCAGTTCTCTCCCTGGTAGTCGGGGTTGTTATCAAGCCAATCGGTGGCGCTGATGCGCACGAAGAGCGGCATCTCTTCGGGCAGGACAGCACGGACCGCCTCAACGGTTTCCAGCGCCAGTCTGACCCGGTTCTCAAAGCTGCCACCATACTTATCGGTCCTCTTGTTCACGGCGGGAGACAGGAAGGAAGACATGAGGTATCCGTGAGCGAAGTGCAGCTCAACCACGTCGTAACCCGCCTTCACAGAACGAACCGCAGCGGCGACGAAATCCTCCTTGAGCTCCTCGATTTCCGCCAGTGTCATGGCCCGCGGAATGGCCGCACCCTCGCTCGTGAAGGGCTCCGAGCTGGGGCCAATGACATCGTCGGGCCAACCGCCCGCCTCCTTCTCGGCGACCGCACCGCCGCTTACCCAGGGTGGAACGGTAGAAGCCTTGCGGCCCGCGTGGGCGATCTGAATGGCGATAAGGGAGTTCATGGCGTGCGCGAAGTCGACGTGCTTCCGGTGGCCCTCGATGTGGGCGTCCTGCCAGATTCCGCTGTCCTCGGGCGTGATGCGGCCCCTGGCTTGTACAGCTGCAGCCTCCACCATCATCAGGCCGGGCTACTCTGGCGTCAGAATTTGGCTTATTGGCGATGAGGTTGGAATTGAGAGACACTTACGCCGCGCTGGGCCATGCCGCCGTAGTGGGTAACATGCCAGGGAGACTGGAACCCCTCCAAGGCGCTGTACTGGCACATTGGGCTCACCCAAATGCGATTGGGCATCTCAATGCCGCGGATCTTGAGGGGAGTGAATAGTTTGGGAAGCTTTCCATCGGGCCCCTCTAGTCCCGTCCCAGGGGGCGTTTGCTGCTCAGGCACCCAGAAGGGGACACCCTTCGCTCCGGGCACGTGAAGGCACTTTATATCCTTCACTGGCTGCGGTGCTCCATTCTCACCCTTGAGGATAACCGGGAGGCGGTCGTGCGTCCGAAGTTGCGTGGCTTGTTTATGGGGTGTCATGATGTAAATTGTTATTGTTTTCTGATGAACAGCCGCGATATGATGTTGGTGATTGAGCTATTTACTTCAACCCCTTCTAATAACGATGTTGCGAGCTCCACGGGCCTACGCGATTTATATAGTATTTCGGGTAGTAGTGTCGGATATGAAAACTTCAGCTAGTGGAGGTAGTTGAATTATAAATCAACATGTTACGCGGTTGGATGAGGTGCAGATGAATAATCCACTTCTTCTTGAAACCTGAGCAAACCCTTGCTTATGTAGGAAGACGGTTTCCAATGCTCCAGACCGCTAGTTCAAGACGCTTCACCCTGTTCAGTTGCCGAGGGACTGCGTGGAGTTTGTTCGGCATACTTGGGTGATGGCCCCACTTAGTTCGCCTCTGGGTTTGTATCCTCACAGGTCATGCCCACTATTAGCATACGTAGTTGCAATCTCATTGGTTATTGTGGCAGCCATATCTCCGAAAACCCAGGCCCGGCCCTCTTTGTCCCTGCGCCTCCCCAAAATGGTGGCGCCACGCCTGCATAATAGATCTCGGCGGCTTTGCTTCCAAAGGTTTATCCGAGCGGCGTGTCCGTTAGCCTCCACTTGCTAGTATCGTACGTCTATACACATTATTAATCCGCGAATGTTTTATGTGAGGAAGGTGTTTACCGGCTCATCTTTAGTGCCCATTCTTGCTGCAGTAACGCTTCTGCTTTAGATAATCGAACCAACCACCTTTGTCGGTGACACAATAACATCTGAGAGTCTGTTGTTGGTTTAATATTTTAGCAACACACATTTGATTATGCCTGCGGTTCTCTTTGACGCCACCCAAAAGTTAAAACATACCATCTCCTTACGAGAATGCTTTCTTGAGCCCCATGATGCCATACCTGTTGATCGCAGTTTATACCGCCCTCGATTGGCACTAGCAGGGACAGTAAATATAGATGGGGTTGAATATGCCAGCACATTGGCATTATGCCCAGAACATCAGCAACGCAACTAAACACCATGGTAACGGAGGTCTTTGCGTAAAGCGAGCGGGAAGGGGGCTGACCGAGGTATTCTCTCCGGTCAGGTCACACGAGTGTTGCAGCGGCGTTTCCAGAAGTGGCGATACCATCAGGCTCGCCAACGTTTAGATGGTCCTCGGTCATATACAATGCTTGGATCTCCCTAGGGGCCTCGATGACGGCCGCGATGAGCTCTTGATTATATACCACTCGGTATGGCAGTGAAAGAGCCAAGCGCCGCGTTGTCGAACTTGTATTCGATGACAAAATTGCCGTTCGGTTTGACGAACAAGGTATCACGGAGCATTGACACATTAGGGAGAGTGATGGTAACGTCGTTGAAAAACGGTCTGGTCTCCCTGTCGGAGCGGTAAACGGCCGGGAAATTGTGGTCGTGGAGGTAGAACGGGTGCTTTCTACGGTCAGCGTTATTCAATACGATCTCACTAACCCTGCTAATTATGTTCCAGAACGCGGGAGAGCGTGTTGATGCTGGAGACCCGTGGGCCTGTCGCATTGTTGCCGCATACGCGTTAACATGATGTAGAGATATGGGCTTTTTGGCTGGATGTATGTGGTACCGTTGAAGAAGGCACTGCAGACGATGTTAGTCATGTCGGTTGACCTAAGGGCACATGAGGGAGCTGTCATACTAATTGACTCTCTCCAAGGGTGTCCCTAGTCCCGTGAAGTTGGCAGGAATAGTCGATGTTTTCAAAAACCTTCTTGCCACCAGCAGGAACAAGGCCGAAATTGTCAAATGTGTCTAGCCCAGCAATGAGTAGGCTCAGGGAGCGGTTTGCTCTAGTAACTAATAAACCGGGCAACCAGTAACATTAGGATTTAGTCCGCCCGGTATAACATGGAATAGATCATGACCCACCGTGCAGACAATCGCGAAATTCTCGTGGGTGGTATTCTCGGTCGTTAAGAGGAGGCTGTACCGCTAGGCGTATGTTATGTAGATCATGTCAGCGTCTGCTGACTCCATCTACACGCTATCTACTTTTACGATACGCATCGCGTGCTCCTCGAACCAAAAATAGTGGGCTGCAAGGGCACTTATGTTTATCATGCGGATTAGGTACGTCTTACCAGGCTGGCTTGCGACTAGGAAGCCCTGGGTATCGTTGCACACAACGGACTCTTGAATTAGCTCTGTGCATGTGGATTCTGAAACTCATGGCGCCTACACACGATCGTGGGCGAGATAAACGAGGGCACATACACACTCATCCACTCCTACCCCAGCACAACCACTTTGAGAGCAACGTTGATGACGTCCAAGAGCAGTTCGACCTGATAGTCAAGTGGGACACGAGGATCAAGAAGATTATCCCGGTTAGCGGATGGGCGTTCGCAAAATGAGGGAGATACTAAGAATATTTCTCGGGGAAGGTTGTCAAGGAGGGGAAATACGAGAGACGGCGTTGACTTCGACTTTTAGTATCGTAGTATCTCGGAGCAAGTGACATCGACAGGTCATGTATTGGAATCCACAAGGACGGAACGAACTGCGTGAAGCTCCTAAAAGTCGTGGAGTCCAAGTAGGATAATACAAGTAGGCTACGATCGCAGTACCCACACGTCCGCGATATCCCAATCGACGAGATTGGCGAGATCGTGGACTACATTATCTACATGACCGACGACTCACTTGGCCACTGGGACATAGACAACCCATACGCGCCTGTAAACGCGACAGTACCAGGACACCCTAGTTAGCCGGTTGAAGAAATACATAAAAGATGAAGGACACGCCTACTTCAAGTGCCCGACGCGACGAGTGATGGGAGCTGAAACAAATCCAGCTACCTGCCCTGCAAAGATGTCTCAACAACGCCGAAGTTCAACGGGGTCGGGAAATTTGGTGGGAGGTCGATAAAGAGGGCCTGAGGAGAATTTCTGTGGAAGATGTAAGGGAAAAACTCGACAAGGTCGAGCGCGAGTTCTTGACTATGGAGATGAGCATCTCGCTTGACTTGTGGGAAGGTAGCCAAGACGACGCTATTCACGTGCTCCGCGCGCTTGCCCTCACCTTCTAGGGCGCAGTGACAAGCATAGAGGTGAAGGGCATGGGACCGGTGATCGAGGAGAAGCAAGAGAAGAACCTCATCTTGGCCGTCATCTCGGGGTTCCTCTTCCTGATTAGTTTCGTTGGCGCGGTTGTTGGTGGGATAGGGAGAGCGGGCGCGGCCATCGCGTGAGTGTTGTCCATCAGTGAGGCCGGTGCTACCACAGGATTGGGGATACATGAGATCATCGAGGACGCCGAGAGCGTGCCTTTGCGGTCATGAGTATGCTGGTCGGCAGTTGGGGCTTCGGCGGCTCGAAAAAGTTACCGGAATCTAGTCAAGAGCTGGAAAGGTATGTTGAACAGCACGGAGACGGACAAGACGGGCGAGACGAGGGAAGAAGCAGGATCCACATATCAGAAGGTCATGAACAACGCGTGCGGGAAGTAATAAAGACGGAAAGAATACATTACTAACAGAGAAGAAGGGATGGCAGGGATGGAAGCGTGGAAAGTAAGAGTCATTAAATATTCTAGAAAGCGTAGAAACCCCACTCTCTCCCCCCTTTCTCCCATATCGTTAATTCTTCGTTTCATAGCATAAACTCATTAGTACTTTTGCCACTCCATCAACATCTCAATCGAGATATCGTTACCCCCGCAAATCAATAACACGACCTTGGACTCTTCGTCTAGCTGCAGGCCCGAGAACCTCTCCAGCTGCCCACCCTCGCAGAGCGCGACTGCCACGCCCGCGGTGAGTTCGACCATCAGACGCTCGTGCCTCGCCATCAGAAGACAGCCCCTGGCCGCCTCGGCGTCAGTGAGTACGGCGTTGGACACCTGCGGCCGCTGGGCGTACTCCAGCGTCTTCTCCGAGACGGTGGCAACGCCGAGGCTGCGCGCCTTGGAGGTGATCTTGTCAAGCTTGACCGTCCGGCCAGCCTTCAGCGCGTAATTCAATGAGTCTGCACCGGCTGTTTCCATAGCCAGCACAGACGTGTTCCAGTTGTGGTCGTCCAGCGACTGCATCACCCCGTTCATGAGGCCTCCGCCCCCAACGCTACACACTACCAGATCCGGCTGCTCGTACGAAAGCTGTGCCGCGATCTCGTCCATGACAGTCGCGTTCCCGTCCCAGACGTCCTGGTGGTCAAACGGCGGGACGTAAACTCCATCCTCGTCTCGCGGCAAAACACTCTCCCGGAGGTAGTAATCCGCGTCCATGACGCTCTGTCCGTACTGGTAAACACTCGTTGCACCCTCCTCCTTTAACCTGGCTACCAGAGCGGGGCTGGTAGTGGTGGGCACCACAACGGAGGCTTCATATCCGAGCGACCTTGCCGCAACGACACACGCAATGCCGGCATTACCGCCAGACGATGCGTAAAAGTGCGGCCTCTTGCCGGTGGCCTCACACTCATCAATACGGCGGAGGAGGTAGTTTCCAATACCCCGTGATTTGAAGGAACCCGAGGGCTGCAGATTCTCTAACTTGAGAAAGATTCTGCTGCTACGATTTAGCGACTATATCTTCTTACTATAGGGCTTGGGGAAAGAGTTGCACAACGTACCAACGGGCTAGCTTAGAGAGGTGGGATGATTCAACCAGGGGTGTAGAAACCCACGGTGCCTTACGGTCCACGGTCATAGTGGCGGGAAGTTGAATCCCAGAGGCTGTAAAAGATTGTTGCTTGCAGAGAGTTAAGGTAGAAGAGGCCTCAGGTAGTAAGTAGTAGTAGTAGTAAGTGGTAATCACTCTCTTCCTCTGCAGCAAGAATCACGATGAAGTCCAGACAAAAGCAAAACGTTAAAATGATAAATCTGCCCAGTTAGGATTGGACGTACTTGTTGGTATTTATACCAGTCACCAAGAGGGTTCTCAGCAAGCCTTCAAATCGTTTCTCCCAGCCAATCACCTGGCCATGATACCTAATCTCGGCTCCACACGCACACCTCGCGGGCCCCGTCACCGAGTCAAAGAGTCACCGAGTCAGGACCCACATCGGAAAGCTCAAAATGATGACACCGCAGCTTAATACGGGCCGCCGATAAATGTCCGAACATCCCGACGACCGAGTCTATCCGCTTCCCTCCACATTGACTCCTCGGCACATACATACTTTAAGCCATGAGTGTCCAGTCGTATCACGAAGTAGGGGCTCGAACCCGGCTTTGATACCACGTGCCCTTGCTCCTTCCAATGCTGGATGATTCTTTACTACATCACATCTTTAATCTAGCTCAAGAACGGAAGTCTTCTCTTCTAAGGCGTTGTTATCGTAGCCGCCGTTCAAAGTGCCACTTTTCGCTAGCCTTGATTCCCTATCGACCGGGAAACTTCGGGAACTCCCCGTACAACATCTCACAGCCACCATACCAGTCGGAACTACAATGCCGTATCCCCCTTCAGTAGCCGGACCCCGCAGCCCCGATGGTGAAGTCCGGATCGGAAGCTGACTCGGTGGGCCATGACTCGGTGATGTCCCGCATGCGATGATGTGACTTTGATGTGGGTCTTCGAGCACCTTGGCGCCCCTTTTTGGTGCTCACTGTGCTATCAGACCGTCGAATACGTCGTCACGCGGCAAGACATCCTGCCGATAGAAGAGCCCATCGCATAGATAAGCTCCTCTTCTCCATCTTCTATTGGCTCAAGGGATCAGTAACGACATTCCGAGTTCTTTCCTTCTCCAACCTGAAACGGCAGCTGAAGCTCGCCTTGTGAGAATGCGAGCTACAACCGCGCCCCCCCCA